>JANHFS010005651.1:261058-271964 GCA_032467975.1 Trimeresurus albolabris | reverse complement strand
TCCCGAGCCGCCAGTACCAGCCAGGAGGGACACGGATCCAGTAAACATGTGGTTGCATTCAGCCTCCCCAGGATCCTCAGACCTGCATTTCCCCATGGTCTTGGGATTGGCGTGGCTCTGGATGCATAACCCGCAGATTTATTGGTCCCAGAACTTGGTCACCTTTCCAAATTTACAGTGTGAGGACCACACCCAAATCTGTGCCGACCAGGTGGTGAGTCCCCCAGGGGTCTCCCTGCCCTCCGAACTGGCATCTTACACTGATGTGTTCAATGAGACTGAGGCGGATCAATTACCCCCGCATAGGCCATATGACTGCCCCATTGACTTAGTTCCTGACGCGCCTCTCCCAGTGGGGCATTTGTATTCCATGTCAGACCCCAAGTTGGCCGTGTTGCGGGACTTTCTGGACAAAAATTTGGCTCAGGTTTTATTCAGCCCTCATCTTTGCCAGTTTCTGCAGCAGTGCTCTTTGTCAAAAAGAAATCTGGAGAACTGAGGCTTTTCTGTGACTATCAAAAATTAAACGCCATTATGGTATGTAATCAATACCCACTGCCCCTCATCCCTGAACTTCTGGAACAGCTCCGGGAGGCAAAAATCTTCACGAAATTGGACAGGAGAGGAGCCTACAATCTCGTTAGGATTCAGTCGGGTGATGAGTGGAAGACAGCCTTTGCACCCAGTACAGGCACTTCAAGTATACAGTGATGCCGTTTCGGCTGACCAACGCCCCTACAGTTTTTCAACACTTCATGAACAACATATTCTGGGATCTGTTAGATCAGTTTGTCATGATCTATTTGGATGACATTCTGATCTACTCCCCTTCGCGGGAGACGCACCACCAGCATCTCCATCAGGTCCTGCAACGGCTCCGAGATCATCGTTTGTATGCCAAACTAGAGAAATGCCAATTCTATCAAATGACCATTGATTTCCTAGGTCATCGCATTTCTCCTGAGGGCATCGCCATGGAGCTCTGCATACTTGGCAACCCCCACATTGCGTTAAATATGTCTAACGACTCCTTGGGTTTGCCAGCTACTATAGAACCTTCATCCCCGGTTTTGCTTCCATGACTGCGCCCCTCACTTGGCTCCTGCAGAAAAAGACCCGGTTTCATTGGGATACCCTGGAGCAACAGGCTTTCCAGGCTTTAAAGGAAGCCTTCATGAAGGAACCCATCTTGAACCATCCTGACCCACACCGGCCATTTGTTGTGGAAGCGGATGCCTCCGACATTGCCATTGGAGTGGTGTTACTCCAGGTACTGCACCCGGCGGTGTCCTCTTCCCTTGTGCGTACTACTCATGGAAATTGAATCCAGCCGAGCACAACTACACCATCTGGGAGAAGGAGCTACTGGCCATCAAAGTGGCATTTGAGGCCCGGAGGCATCATTTGGAAGGGTCTCGGCATCAAATTGAAGTCCAGATGGACCACAAGAATCTGGAAAGCTTGCAGACTGCCCAGAAATTGAACCAACGACAGATTTGGTGGTCTTTCTTCTTCGTTAGGTTCAATTTCTGCATTACCTACATACAAGCGGTTGCAACCAAAGAGCAGATGCTCTGTCAAGAAAGCCAGAATATTCCCATACAGAAAACAAGGTTCTGCCTAGGACAGTTCTCCCCGTAGAGTCTTTCTCTGCAGTTTGGGAGCCAATAGATGTACGGGCTTGGATTCGGGAGGCACAAAGCATGATGAGTCCCATAAGGAAGATAGGGCGGTATATAAATTTAAATAATAAATAAATAAATAAATGTGTGGGTGGCTCAACGAAGAGAGGAATTGGTGCCAGACTCCCCATGGACCATCACGGATGGACTCCTGAACTATCGTGATCGGCTCTATGTTCCAGGAGGGCCACTCAAAAGACTCATTCTCAGCCAATGTCATGATAATCTGGTGGCAGGGCATTTTGGCTTGTTCAAGACACTGAACTTGGTCTCCCATACATTCTGGTGGCCCCGAGCACAACGTGATGTCCAGGCCTACGTCACGTCTTGTATACAGTGTAGTCAGGCCAAGTCAGCAACGGGGCCCCCACCAGGTCTACTTCAGCCCTTGCACCCTGGGGGGCTATGTCCATGGACTTCCTGATGGATTTACCCCTGTCTTCTGGATTTACAACAGTGTTCGTGGTGGTGGATATGCTGACCAAGATGGCGCATTTCATCCTGTGCCATGGCTTGCTGTCAGCCCATGACACCTGTCGTATGTTCATACAGCAGGTGTTCTGGCTGCTCGGCCTCCCTGATAGGATCGTATCCAATAGAGGATCCCAATTTACAGCCCGTTTCTGGCAGGGGTTGATGAAGGCATCAAGATCTGCCTCTCGCCCACGCATCATCCCCAAACTGACAGCGGGACCGAGAAGGTCATCGGGATCCTCGAGCAATATCTGTGCTGCTATATAAATCAGCAGCAGAACAATTGGGCGGACTATCTTGCGGTGGCCGAGTTCGCATTCAACAATTTGCAGCACACCTCCACACAGATGACCCTGTTCTTGGCCAACGTAGGATATCACCCCCGGTTTTTCCCTCTTTCGCTGCTAGCAAATGATTTCATGGCAGTTACAGGCGATTCATCGATTGGTATGACGACAGTTGGAGAAGGCCAAGGCCAATTACAAAAAGGTGACCGATCGGTCGAGGCGGGATACGCCTCCACTAACGGTGGGAGACTGGGTATGGCTGTCCACCAGGAACCTACCATCAACCCCACCAGCCAAGAAGTTATATCACCAATATCTAGGACCGTTCCCAATCAAGGTGATCATCAATCTGGTTGCCTATCGATTAACTCTGCCACGTTCGCTGCGGGTGCATCCGGTCTTTCACCGGTCGCTGTTGGTCCCCAAGCAACCGCCACGTTCACTCCGCCAAGCAGAACCATCCCCACCGGAATGTGATGGAGACAGCGCTCCCGAGTACGAGGTCGCCAGCATTCGGGACTCTCGTTGGCTGAAAAGGCGCTTTCAATACCTGGTCGAGTGGAAGGGCTATGGACCAGAGGAGTTCATTTGGGAGGATGTGATCACTGTTCATGCTCCTGCCTTGGTGACCACCTTCCATGACCAGTTCCCATCCCAACCGCATCCAGACCGGCAGACCCGGGGGAAGGGTCCTGTGGTGCGGGATAGTGTTGTAATTCTGTGCCAGCCTGTTATCCCGGCAGCTGAGTCCAGGGAATCAGAGGACAAGGAAGAGGAGCCATCAGAGTCGGAGGAAGGCTCTGATGAGTTACAAGACTCACAATTGGATGAAGAGCCTGGCCCCTCAATCATGTTCAGGATGAGACACAGCTGTGTGGGGGAGATGTCAGACTTTGAGGACTCACAGCTGGATGTCATTATAGATGCTCGTAAATGAAGGCAATTATCTAGAACAAATCGGAGGGAGTCAAGATGACAACTCCAAAGGAGGAGGAGAAGGCATTGAGAAGCCATGCCTTGGGGCTGCTTTATAAAAAGGGAAAGTGTGAGCGGTGCTGGTTGCTAAAGGCAACCGTTTGCAAAGAGCTTCAAGGGATCATGGTCTGTTTGTTTTACCGGTGAATTTCTTGTTTAACTCCTGCTCTGTTTGCTTTTTTAACCAGTTATCTGTTGGAAAAGTATTCTGTTGTTTTTGTTTTGGAGAAAACTTATCAGGACTGTTTATGAAATAAAAAGGGTTGGTTTTTCCAGCCTACTGATAAGAAAGCGGTTGTTTTTGTGACGCAACAAGGACGGACGTTGGCTAGGACAGAACAGCCTGCGACAGAATACGTTCGAGAATTCAGGCAGGTGGCTGATAGACTGCACTCCTGGCCAGAACATCTGTTGGTTCACCAGTTCCAAGCCAGCCTGAACCGGGATTTGCGCCAGGCGTGTGTTCTCCGGGGTGTCTCAGGTTGGCTCCAAGATTGGTTCAATGTGGTTGTGGACCTGGACACAGGGCTGCAGGAGTTCTGCAAAACGGGGGAGGATCTGGCGGTACCATGTAGGAATGTGGAGAGATCAAGAAACAAAGGACGCAGGACCCAGGTTCGGGTTCCTCTGGGCCTCCTTCTCGGCCATCATTCAATTGTTTCTGGTGTAACCAGCCAGGGCATCGGGCAGTGGAATGTCCCACCCCCATACCAGGGGGAACCCCTCCGACTCCTGGGAAGGGCGGACCCACACCCAAGAAGACACTGGAGAGGTTGAGGGCAGTGCATCAATCAGAAGGGACCACCCCCGACGGAGGCCTCAGGAGGAGGAGGAGGCAACAACAGCCACCAGATACCAGCTGGTGGCGTACGACAGTGAGGACGAGTCATTGGAAGATCCCATCATACTGACAAGTCCACAGACAGGGCATCGGAGGGAATACAGGGCCCTGATCGATTCCAGCTGCACCCATTGCCTGATTAATAAGGGCATGGTGGCTGAGGCCGGGATTGGGGTGCAACAGCTGGCCAGCCCTATTAAGTTCGAACAGGTGGATGGATCCCTTCTGGGGGGGACTACCCTTGTAACGGAGCCTGTCAGACTAGAGATGGGGGCCCATTGGGAGGTCCTCTGGTTTATCGTGGTTCCTTCCATGTCTGAGGCCGTGATCCTAGGATTGGCATGGCTGGACAAGTGGGGTCCTACAATTTGGTGGGAAGGAGGATACCGAAAACTGCAGCTTGGGATTGGTCCCCAGCCACCAGACCAGGAACCGGACAAAGGAGGTGGAGAAGGGGGTAGGGTGGTAACCGCAGGTCAAGAGAGTGCCAGGGGGGAACCCCCCTTTCCAGCTGTGTATGCCAACCTCACTGAGGTGTTCAGTGAGCAGGAGTGTGACGTCTTGCCTCCTCACCAGCCAACCAACTGCGCAATCAACATCGTGCCAGGCGACAAACTGCCCAAACCCCGGATGTACGCAATGGCGTCCAGGGAGATGGAGGAGCTGCGTCGATATATTGACCGGAACCTACCAAGGGGCTTCATCCAACCAGCCCATTCACAGATAGCAGCTCCCATTCTGTTCAAAGAGAAGAAAGATGGCTCCTCGAGGTTGTGTGTTGACTTCCGTGGCATCAACAGGGTTTGTGTGGAGAACATGTACCCCCTGCCGCTCATGAAAGACCTGTTAGCCCATCTGGCGATGGGAAAGGTGTTCACCAAGCTGGATGTATGAGAGGCGTATTACAGGGTCCGCATCAAACAGGGGGACGAGTGGAAGATAGCCTTCAACTGTCCACTTGGTAGCTACCAGTTCAAGGTGATGCCGTTTGGGTTGTAGAAGGCCCCTACGATATTTATGCAGCTCATCAATGAGGTGCTGCATTAACACCTGTACCATGGGGTGCTAGTATACCTGGACGATATCCTAATATACACTGCCTCCATGGAAGAACAGATCCGATTGGTGAGACAGGTGTTGGAGAAACTGTTGAAAGCACACCTGTTTGTAAAACTCTCTAAGTGTGATTTCTACCAAACCCGGCTGGACTATCTGGGCTACAGGATATTGGGGGCAGGGGTGGAAATGGACCCGAACAAAGTCAGGGCTGTGCTGGAGTGGCAAGCACCATGCACCCGCCGTCAACTACAGAGTTTCCTGGGATTTACCAACTTTTATAGGCAGTTCATCCTCTCATTTGCAGCAGTAGCTCTAACCCTGACAGACCTGCTGCACACACAATAAACTGCGATGAAGCCACGGCTGGGTCAACCACTAGCATGGAACCTGGCATGTCAAAAGGCCTTTGAAGACCTAAAGGTCCTGTTCACAAGGGAGCCGGTCTTGCTCCACCTGAATCCCGACATGCCATTCGTGGTACAGGCCGATGCCAGCGATGTCGCAGTGGGAGCAGTGTTACTGCAAAACAGCAGCCAGGGGGCGTTACAGCCTGTGCGTATACGTCACGGAAACTGACGGAAACAGGCAGGGCATGGACCATTTAGGAGGAGGCGTTTGCCGTACGGTGAGCATTGTCCACATGGCAATACCTACTAGAGGGGGCGAAGGAACCGTTTGAGGTCTGGACAGACCATAAGAATCTCGAGGTGTTGCAGTTGCCGAGGCGCTTGTCCCCCAAACATACCCATTGGACGCAGTACTTCCAACGCTTCTGTTTCCGGTTGAGGTATGTACTGAGGGGGAAGAACCGTCTCGCCGATGCTCTATCACGGATGCCTCAATACAATAGTAAGTGGGAGGTGGTGGTGCAGGCAATCATGCCCCCCTACCGGCAAGCCGCAGCATGGGCGATACCGCACAACCTGGCTCTCGACCTGGTCCAGGAGCTGCACAAGGCAGTCCAGGATGACCCTTGGTTACAGGAACATCCAGGCCTACTGACCCCGAGGGATGACTTAGAGTGGAAAGGTGACAAGCTGTACGTCCCACAGGCTCTACGACAGGGAGCGTTACGATGGTGCCACGATATAAAGCAAGCAGGACATTTCAGGTTCCTTAAAACCCTACATCTGGTGCGGTGTCAGTTCTGGTGGCCGCACATGAAAGCAGATGTAGAGACTTACGTTCGGAGGTGCCATGTTTGTGCCACACCAAGCCCCATACAGGGAAGCCTGTAGGGTTGTTACAATCAGTAGCAGACCCAACCCGACCATGGGAGGACATCGCGATGGACTTTATTGTGGAGTTACTGAAGAGTCGTCGTTATACCGTGATGTGGACCATCATATACCTCTTCTCCAAGCAGGCCCACTTTGTCCCATGGAAGGGGTTGCCGTCTGCCCGCAGGCTGGCCAAACTCTTTATCACACAAGTGTATCGCTTGCACGGGGTGCCCCGACAGATCATCTCAGATTGGGGCATGTAATTCAAGGCTCGATTCTGGCGGGAACTTATCCGGTGCATCGGATCGTCTCAAGGTCTCAGTTCGGCGTATCACCCTAGCACCAACGGAGCAGCAGAATGCGCGAACACGACGGTGGAGCGCTACCTATGGAGCTACGTATCGTACCAGTAGACGGGCTGGATTGACCTACTGCCATTCGCAGAAGTGGCATACAACAATGCAGTGCACAGCAGCACTGGGTTTGCCCCCTTTCGGCTGGTGCACAGCCTGGATTTCATCCCAATCCCCGAGTACAACCAAGGGGATCCCTCCCCTGCCAGCCCCAGGATTGGATAACGCACATCGGGGGTGTGTGGGGTAATGTAAAGTGGGCTTTGGTGAAAGCAAAGGAGAGCACTAAAGCACAGGGCAACAAGAAGCGAAGGCCCCAAAGCCTCTTCGGGTGGGCGAACAGGTGTACCTGTCGACGAAATATCTACAACCGAGGGTACCATGTAAAAAGCTAGGTCCCAAGTACCTAGGGCCATTCCAGGTCACACAGGTCATCAACCCGGTAACCGTACACTTACAGCTACCCCGGTTCTTGGGGAAGATACACCCGGTCTTTCACTGTAGCTTGTTGAAGCTGGTGGAAGGTTCCTGGTGATACCTGGGTCCTCATATGACCTGGCCCAATTTTACTTTTTTTTGTAGGAGTCGTTGAGTAAATCATCACAGCCATTAAATGAACACTACTGCCATTGAGCCATTGTCTGCCATGGAAGTTTTTTATAGGAAACTGGAAGTAAAATGCCAGTTTCTGGCAAAACTTATCACAAATCATGGTCATGTTACTTCAGAAAGCTGCAAATTGCCATAAATGCTAGCCAGTTGCCAAGAGCCCAAAATGTGATGTGACTGCAGGGATGGGGGCAGTGGTTGGAACTTTGAATCTGAGTCATAAGTAACCCTGGGGTGGTCCGTTGGAACTTCAGACAATTGCTAAGCAACCAGTAGTAAGTAGTGAACTACTTGTATAAGAGAGTGCTAGGATCTATACTCCAAAACACATAAGCTCCAGTAAACTCCATATAATACACCAAATCAATATTCTGCCTGAATTCACACAACTTTAACCTGGTTACTGAACTAAATCATTTATTATTTTTATATAAAATAACCTACCTGAATGAGCTGCTTTTAGCCCCTGCCCACAAATCAAACCAAAAACAATTTAAAGAAGTTTAAAACTAAGCAGAATTAGCAGGTTAGCTGAAATCAGTCTTTACATCTTTAGCTCACCCAGTCAAGTATGTTGGGTAAATTTAACACCCACCCCAATCCTCGGCTTGCTTTTTCCCTTTTTGCTTTTGTGTGTATAATTAGGAACTTTTCAAATATAAATGATGAACTCTCCTTCACCCCTATAAGAATCTTTTATGTTCACACAAATTCTCACAGGAAGATTGAGAGAACAGAACTTTGGTTGGGGAACATGTATATTTAGCAAACAATTGCATTATTTTTAGAGACAGGAGGCATCTGTTTAAAAAAAGGGAAGAGAAGTCAAACGGATAGAGGAGAGTCAACCATGTAAGAGTAACACTAACTATAATGGCTAGGTGGACCTGATGAATCCCAATAAGGACAAAATTGGTCATAGTCTCCTGGTGGTCAAGAATTTTAACTCTACTCCCAACCCCAACTGGTGGCATGGTCAGGATGCTTCCAAGGACAAGCAAGCAATTCAAGGCCCAGATTTGCCCATAAATGGCTTTACTAAGAAATCCCAAGAATACTCCCAAATCTTATTAGTTTCCAAAAGGAACAGAAGTTTAGACTGGTTTTGCTACATATTATTACTATATGGGAATATCAACCTCTTGTTCCAAACCAATTCAATGATTTCTACAGCAGTGAATTTTCAAGACAACATGTCAAAAGATCTAATATGGTTTACCAGTACTTACTCCACAAAATATGGAGGACCACTGCAAAAAAGACATCAGTTATAAAGTTACCATCATCCCCCCCCCCCATGCACATTTTTTAAAACTAAGGAGACGTTTTCTGCTTCACCCATTCTTGGATCAACCGTCGAGCTATAGCTTGTTTAGGTGGCATCCAAAAAGAGGTTCTGTCATCCATTTCTTTGGAAGGCCATGATTCCCGTTCAAGTGCCTTCACCACTTCCTCATGGCTGAACCATCTAGCAGATTCAAGCTCCTGAGTATTGATTGTACACTGCAAATGAAATAATTGAAAATCAAAGCATTTTTTTTGTCATCTTCTAGTGAAGGTGTATTAATGCATTAGCCATAGCTACAACTAAAACTGAGTAGCAACAAAATGCTGCTTCAGTTCAAATCTCTTCTTCATCATACGTTCAGCAAGACTTTATTGCACCAAGCTACTTTCCCCACATACAGTGAAAGAACATCCTATAACTTGCTTTAGAAAAATACTGCAGAGGCTACAAAGTAAGATATGTACATTAAGTGATCTTGTCAAGGAAATATTTGGCTCATGATATAATTTAATAGCTATCCATGACTATTACAATCATATGCTCACCAGGCAGCATGGCTAGAAAAAAATCAAAGTGAATAGTGATTATTTGTCAGTTAGTCTGGAACTCAGTGGCCTTAAAATGCATAGAATTATAACATTCAGAAATTCCAACTATTGGAATAGTTGTCCAACATATTGTATCTGAAAGGCATCAAATTGGGGAAAGCTGAGTTCAAGAAAGGTTAGGTTCTCATTCATAAACTAGCATCAAATAAAATCAGAGTAGGATTCTAGCAGCCTTCTTACATTGCTCTGTAGGGGATGCACTAATGCATGACAAGCTATCATGAGGATGCTATTTGGGAATGGCCAGTGCTGAGATGCAGAATACCAGAGAGATTTCACCTCTAAGCCTACTTCTTCAGCAACCTCGCGTTGGATTGTCTCTTCTAGACTCTCACCTGAAGGCAGAAAACAAAATGAAGGATGTCTTCATATCCAATACCTTTATATCTTTCTTTAGCATTGATAGCATATATACAAAATCTCTTTCTAACATATGAAAATAGAGTATCAGGTTTTTTTAAAAAAAATGGATTATGATATACTGATAGTAGAGTTGACATTTTTACCAAGTATTGTCCATATGCCAACAGTCATCAAAATTTCATGAAAAAATGATCATGATCATACTTGAAGAGTTTATCTGCCACCACCTTAGCACAACTACTTTATAAATACCAAAGTGCCATTACTTTGCTTTATTTCAGAAAATGTATTTCATTTTTTTTCTTTTTTTTAATGCCATTTGGGCTAGCTTTTGCACATCAGCAGAAAAGACAACTAGAAAAATACTTAATGAACTTTTTACATGTAAGCCACACATGTTAAAATAACTAGCTATACTGTATAAATGTTTTAAATTAAATTTCTAGAAATTTATCTAATAACACTGCCAGTTTTATGGCAGTTAAAAGCCAGTATTTTTTTTACAAAAATAGTGCCTTTTATTTTTATAATTAATCTAAACTTGTCAATTATTGTCCTTTTTTGTTGTTCTAACAGAAGATGCTTGGTTTTAGTCATAAAAGAGGATTTTTTTCAATTTACCAAACACATAACTCGAATTTTATATTCACAAACTTAAACAGATTAGGTAAAGATCTGGCAGATACTATGACACAGCATACTAAACTGATCAGGATTAGGTAATGGTTAGATTTTACTTTAGCAAATTCACTGTATTTGGTAAATTTATGAATCAATATTTTAAAGCAAAGTCAAAAAAACAAATTAATTCAGCAACCAAGTTATACATGTTGCATAAATGCAGGCTATATCAAAGAGTTGACAATTTAGATTACAATTTCTTTAAATTCATACAGACCTCACACCATTGGCTAGTTATTTTTGGAGAATAATTCTGGTGTCTTGAAACATCAAAAAAGCTGGGTTCATACAATATGCTATACCAGAAATCATGTTTTGCAAACCATAAATACTGGGCAGAAAAAACATACTAGGCCAAGACCAAACAAACCACATCATGCCTACTTCCTAGGCCAGGGGTAGGCAACCCAAAACACTCAAAGAGCCACTTAGATTCGTTTCCCACAGAAAAAAAAACACTGGG
>JANHFS010005651.1:138934-155845 GCA_032467975.1 Trimeresurus albolabris | reverse complement strand
AACCTTGGCAACTTTAAGACTTGTGGAGTTCAACTCCCAAAATTCTGGGAATTGAAGTCCATAAGTCTTAAAGTTGCCAAGGTTGAGGACCTCTGCCTTAAGCGATTTCCCCTATGAGTACACATTCCCGACGATATTTAATGCTGGTCAAAGGATGATCAACCATTTGTGCTTGGAGGAGCAGTTGAATCAGCTGGTTTAGGAGGAGACAAGGCAGAACTCTGTGCTCTGAAAAGCATTCCACCAATCAGGTGGAGATTGGAAAGTGAGCAGCAAGCCAAGTTAATTTTTATTTGGTTTTTGCTACCTAGTTTGTGTGCCAAATCTAGTTTGTAAAACCGCAGATCACCACTAGATGGAAACAAAGGGAGATAGTTAAAAAAAACCCTCCACTCTTTACTACCATCTAGTGGTCTTAAAGAGATTTGGAGCCCTGATCTGATTACCCTAAGCCAGGGGTAGGCCACTTTGAATTCTGGGAGTTGAAGTCCACAAGTCTTAAAGTTGCCAAGGTTGAGGACCTCTGCCCTAGACCATTGACCAACCCATTTCTTCTCTTCAGCTTTTTTCCATTGTGGAGAGGCAGTGGGGAAAATCTTACTGAAGGTAGACCCATCTTCTTAGTCTGAACTTCCCGGCATTCCTAGTTTGTACAAGAGTCTCTTTTGGTCCAAAATACAGATCCGAGGATGCAATACTGCAGTGTTCCATCCACAAACAAACCAGCAACTTTGCGACATCACCTTCTTTGACCTCTCGGTGTGTATCTCTCTCTTGCTCGTCCCTTGTTCTCTCCCCAACTGGGAGGCACAGTTAGGGACAGCCAAGATCACAGATTACAGGTGGCGCCGAGCACACAAATGGACAGGCGACAGGCAGGCTAGCCAAGGCGCTTCCCAGCACCATCATTCGTTTAGGCAACTGGTACCACTGTGTCCTTGCCTGGGTGGGGGTGAGGCAGGCAGTGTCATCTTGTGGTCAGAGTAGCTCAAGGACAACATTACTACAGGCAAAACACAACATTTACCTCCACTCCCTCCCAATTCTGGCCATACCGATGTAAATGTGTCAGAAAGTTCACAGTGTTTTTTTTTAAAAGAAAGCACAAAACATTATTTTACAAGTAGTCAAGGAAAGCCATGTCCAAAACATGTGACAACACAGCACATTTCAGGATGTGGGCAACTTGGTGTCTTCAGAAGCAGCTTCCCTACAAGTCTAAGGCCCTTTGCTGTGAGTAATCTATAAACACTAAGCCCAGCAAATCCCCTTACTTGAATATACTAAATGTCGTTCATTCGTATACAGGAAGTCCTCAACTTAGCACCACAATGGAGCCCACAATTGACGTCGCTAGGTGAGAAATTTGTGAACTGAGTTTTGTCCTGTTTTACGACATTTCTTGCCCTGTTTGTTAAGTGAATCGCTGCAGTTGTTTCATTAGTAACACTGTTGTTAAGGTTTCCTCATTGACTTAGCCTGTGAGAAGGTTGCAAAAGGAGATCAAGTGACTCCAGGACGCTGTAACTGTCATAAATGTGAGTCGGCTGTCAAGCATCCGAATGTAAATCACGTGACCATGGGGATGCTAAAATAGTCATCAGTCACTTTTTTCAGTGCTGTTGTAACTATGAACAGTCACTAAGCCAACTGTTGTAAGTTGAGGGTACTGCATACATTGTCCATACTGGATGAGGTCCCCTGACATCCAAAGTGACAGAAGAAGAAGTAAAGAAGAGTGGAATGTGGTTGAAAGCAAGGAAGAGCACACACACCCCTTGGTCACTAAGTGTCTAACCTGTGAGAAGTTCATTATAATTCTCTTTTAGGAGTAAATTCTTATAGGGGAAAAGGCAGGGAACAGGGATGTTATGTGCCAATTCAGAAAGTTAAAAACCAGTCAGCACTAGTTAAAAAAAATGTTTTTAAATACAGATAGTCCTCCACTTCTGAGCATAATTGAGCCCGGAATTACAAATTGAGAGAACACGTGACCAGACTTGATTTTTCAGCATTTTTTGCGGTGGTCATTAAGGGACTGCTGCAGTCATTAAGTGAATCCATTTTACCCAAAGGGTGTTTACGCCATTCTAATTTTTATACTGTATTGCATGTAGCTTTTAGGGAGTCATAACTTCAAGTGGTAGCTAAGCAACTGGATGTAAGTCAAGGAGTATTGGAACATGCTTTCCATTTCTATTCAAATTTTCTAGGCACAAAGCAAAAATAGGTGTCATGTGTCTGATTAACGGAACACTTAAAAGGACTGTATATTCTTGCTTTGACATAGGTGTGAGTATGAAGGACGCTGCTCCACCTGCTTTTCAAAGACAAAGGTACAGCCTCACTGCTGGTTACTGCAAAACTCAAGAATCCAACATATTGCAATGCATATTCCAGCTGATAGAGACCACTGGACTTTTAGAACAGGGAGGAATAATATGTGATCTTCTCAAAAACTCTCTATCGCCAATCAGTGGCCCTGCTGGATAGGAAATGTCACAGCTCTTAAGATCTGGAGGGTGACATCATGCTTTAGATGTTTCTTTTAAAGTGCTTTGATGCCACTTCAGTCCAAAGAACAAGGCAAAATTAAGCCCTTAAATATAGTTTGCAACCATTTGGAGGAACACACGCACTCAGAATTTCAATAGGTGGCAGAGCCTTCAAGGGTCAAATGGATCACAATTTAAATTGATGTTACGGGTCCTGTAAGAACCTAGTTCAGTGGTGGCAAACCTATGGTACGGGTGCCAGAGGCGGCACTCAGAGCCCTCTCTGTGGGCACGTGCGCCGTCACCCCAGCCCTAGGCCTTCAGCTGGGTTTTATAAATTTTTTTCACTTTAGGCCTCCGCCGTTGTGTGCAAAAAAAAAAAAAAAGTTCTATCAATCAGTCAATTTCAACTTCTTGTGGGGTAAAAAAAGATCTTGCAAAATTGGAATTGATTGAACTTTTTAGTCCCAGTCTGCCGTTAGCACCGCAGCCACGCCCACCCAATGGGCCACACCCACCCGGCACCCGACAATGCATAAGTGGGTTTTGGGTTGCAGTTTGGGCACTCGGTCTCTAAAAGGTTCGCCATCACTGTTCTAGGTTGTTTCTTTGCTTGATTAGTTTCCATCCATTGCTTCTTGATATAAAGATAGAGATGATAGAAATAGAGATAGAGAGATAGAGATGATAGAGACAGAAATGATAGAGATGATAGAGACAGAGGAGATAGAGATAGAGATGATAGAGATAGAGATGATAGACAGAGATGAGAGATAGATATGATAGACAGAGATGAGAGAGATACAGATACAGATGACATAGAGATAGAGATGATAGATAGAGACAATAGAGATATAGAGACAGAGATGATAGAGATAGAGACTACATAGATAGAGATGACATTGAGATAGAGATAATAGAGATAGAGATAAATACACTGTCAATATAGATTTAAAACTTCCAAAACAGATAAGGGATAGGCAAAAGCACATTTATGTATTATCCACATTATGTATTACAGCAAATTGCTTTCTGAGCCCTGGCTTCTACTGTCAAAGCGTGATTATTCATAATTCTCCAATCTGAAATGTACAATCATGGTGGTTTATTTTTTTATAACAATTCTGCAGTGTGATTGACTATTCTGCCAGGCTGGAGAGATGAAGGAGCTCCTGAATGGATCTGTGACTGGAATCCAAATGGTCGTGCAACAAAATGCCAAAGAAAATTCAAGGTAGTGGGAAAACTGTATGACAAGCAATCAGAGCAAAAATAAAACCAAGCAGTTCTTCAATAGAAGCTAGATGCTAACTGATCACTCTTACAGCTGATTCTGGTGACTCTCCCCAATTTGCCATTGTGTCATGAATGGTGTTCAAGGATAAGAAACTTTCCAAGGCCAGACAAGGCATTGGGTCTCAGCAGTGGTGGGATTCAAATATGTGAACAACTGGTTCTCTGTGTGGATGTTACTTCTAGAAGTCCATTCTGGTCCTGGGCAACAAAAAATTAGCTACCAGTTCTGTCGAAGTGGTGCGAACTGGCTGAATCCCATCCCTGGGTGTCAGATTCTGAAATTCTGTTCAGATATAGCACTGCTGTTGGTCTTGGTTGGATCCAGAGCTGAAAAATGAAACCTGTCACAGCCAAAGGAATACCTCAAATGCTACCGAGCCTCCTTCAGTGAATTATATTCTAGATTTTTATTTACTTATTTATCAAATTTAGATACTGCCCATCTCAGAATAATTCCCAACAGTATGTTTACTATGAGCAGGAATAAGGCCCATTTTTTAGATGATCTTGCCAAGAAATTGGTGGGGAGCTGCTTTTTGTTTGCAGAAATGTATCATTCCAAACTTCACAGGTCTGAATGTTTGTACAGCTACAAATATACTTCTTGTAATAAGTGAACAAATTGCAAAAGAGATCACTTACCAGTGAGAAGAATCATGTAAAAGGGTAAACTAGATTAGCTATGTTCATGCAAGGAGGTTTGCTATTTGTTTGAGGGAAACAAAATCATGAGGAATCATTCATACACGGAAGCATATACTTGGCCCCTAAGTGAAATTCCTCTTGCTATACTGTGCTCAAAGAAGTGTTTACATAAGAAAGGACAATTAAGTGTAGGGTGTTCTCTAACTTGGTTACTTTCTTGCAGATGTTTCATTGCCAAACTAGCTAACATTGTCACTGCTAGTAAGGAATGGTATTCAAAACCATTCAAAAGAGAAAATCAAAAAGCTAAAAAGGAAACAAAAGACCAAAACACCTCACCAGCAATCAACACCCAGATGAGCAGAGATTAATACCAAGATTAACATTAGACCAACAATCAAGAAGCTCCAATCAAGGAACTACCAAATTAGATGAACAAGTTAATAATAAGTAGCCTAATCAAGAACCTCCAAGACCACTCCCGCCAATACTGACAGGGCAAGCGACTAGTATATATAATGAGAGCAAACCCCATTCCCTACCTAGTTTGGTAATGCAACGTCTGCAAGAAAACAATTAACCTCATAGAGCAGAGTTCCCCAGGCTTTCAGAGTTGGCGACCTGAAGCAGGGAGAGGGGGGAAAGAAGGAATGATTTTGTGTGTGGGGTGTGTGTGTATGAATGCATGTGTGCGCACATGCATGTGCACAAACACCCCTTGCTCATGCACATGGGGCCGTGAGCGCTTGTGTGCATGCCCATGACGTATGAATGCCCATGATGCTCACGGTGACTCGCACACAAGAGGGGACCAGAGACCCCTCAGCTCCAAATATTTTCTTCTATGGGAAAGAGCAATTAAGTTTTGGTCACTTACGTCCACAGTAAGCATGGTAGCAGACACTGGGCTTGGCTAGATGGTAGACGTAATAACCTCCTGGACATGCCTTGATTTCTACAGTTGTATTCCAGAGGCAGCAGTTTCCATTGAAAGTTGCACAGGCCTGCCTTTGGACAATGCCATTTGATTCTTGAGGATGGCTGCCATTCAGCCAGATTGGAGCATGGGTGCCACAGTGGTTCTCAGGAATGCAGAAGGTAGGCATGGCATCCCCAGCCATCCCTGTAAAGCGATACCATTCTCCATCCACGTGACTGTCACATTCAGGCTGATCGGTAGAGTCATTGAACTGGAATTCCGTGTTCCTCCAAGGCTCATTCAGACTAATGTAGGCAGAACAAGGATCAAGAGCTGGAATACAGGATGAGAAAATCTAGTCATTATCCATAGCAGGATGATACTGGAACCCTGTAGCAATAAGTAGGAAGAGATAAATAAATGTTCGATTGCAGGAATAGAACCAGCCAATTGTTGAATTCTTGGGGGCATTTTACTTTCTACACAACTACACAAGATTACATATTTATCTATAGTCAAGCTTCATGGTCAAGTGGGGCCCTCTCACAAACATTTGCTGTATTTTCTTTATAAAACATTTACTAACATAAAGTCATATATTTGGGAAAGGCCACTAAAGTCAATCTTCTGCCCAGTACATGAATTTGATCATAACCAATTATGAGAAAGCTCACCATTTTTCTAGACCAGGGGTGTCAAACTCGCAACGTCACATAACGTGTCACGATGTATCGTGACTTTTTTTTTTGCATTGCCAGCAATGGGGTGGGCGTGGTTTTGGCATGATGCATCCGGCCTATGGGCTGGCAGTTTGACACCCCTACTCTAGGCAGTTGGTTCTGTTGTTAAACCAGTAGTCCTATTTAAATATTTTCAGCGGGATCTGCTTTTCTACAATATTACTTGGCTTGAACTCTCTGTGATACAGAATTAACTCATGGCCTTTTTCTATTATTCAGTATGTCTTCCTGAGGCTAAATAAGCCCAGTCAATCTTTCATTTTGGAATCTATTTTCTAGTCTGATAATCACTTGTTGCCTTATGGGGAATCTGGATGTAACACTACATTCAATATCCATAAGATGCAGTTTTACATTATGGGGCCTATAGGGTTGATTTTTCTTTTACTTAAGGCCAGACGATCCTTGAGGACTTTCTAACTCCGCAATTCACGATTCTGTGATAGTTTATTGTAGGTTAATTGAGGTCCACAAGAAATTATCTTGATAGGGAATCTTGCCTGCAAGTTCAACATTCTCAGCAATCTCTCACGTATCTTAACCAGCTGCAGGCTCTGCCAAATCAGCCTGGTTCATTTCTAGAAAATATGTCCAATACTAACTTGAAAAAATAATTACAGATTTCTTTCTGTAATAAGAGAAAAATGAAAAATCCAGGCCATCTTCTACTGAGATCATATATGGAAAGACTTAATAAAAACAGGGTTTCTTCCTCCTTCTACGTATCTACAACACTTAACATTCAAATAGTACCTGAAACCCCAAATCCAACTAGGTTTCAAGATTCCTTTAAAAGGAAAAGATGGAAAACACATGCATATTGGCAATATATCATTTATTTATTCAGGCTTTCCCCACTTGTTGCGATACAACTGAAAGTTCCACTAGTGTGACCAATGGGAAATTGTGAGAACTATAACTGCAACAGCCAACATAGATAGATGGCTTCAGTTTGGGGAAAATATATTTAATCAATAATTGAGAGCAAGAGTGTCTCTGGGAAGAAGGAAGACTTCCCTATTTCTTATAAAGAGAGACAAAGCAAAGCCTTTTCTTGCTTGGTTTTGTGATTAGGATGTCTTCTCAGTTTCCTATGATGGAAACTGAGGACAGCTCTGTCAGGAAGGGCTGCTTGTAACCAGCAAAGGAAGGACTAATCTGATTGATGCATAAAGCACGCCAGACGATTTTTCTTTTGCCACCAAAAGAAAGTTGTGTTATATGAGTCCATCAATCTTCTATGAGTAAGCAAAAGAAGGAGATTTTTTTCTTTGATCTGTAGGTCTGGAGCAAAACAGGGTATTTGTGTCAGTGTTGACTCCTGGAGAATGCCTGCATAAGTCCATGCAGTTTTCTTGGCAAGATTTTGGAAGTGGTTTGCCATTGCCTGCTTCCTGGGGAAACTGAGAGTGAGTGATTGGCTTAAGGTCCCCCAGCTGGCTTTGTATCCAAGGCAGGACTAGAACTCACAATCTCCTTGTTTCCAGCCTGCAACCTTAATAATTAAAGTTTGCCCTGCCTAACCAAACTGGCTCTCTTATATTCAGCATTTATATGAGGAATTCCTTGGGGCTTCAGAGCCTAGCTGACAGGAGACCCCTACATGAGAGAACACTGCTTGATCAGAAGGACTCAGAGCTTGTCCACTCTGTCTGATCACCCTGGACCCTAGAAACAGCCATAGATGGACCATCCCTCAAATAACCATGCCCTATGTCATGAAGGGCTTCATAGTGATAACCAGCATCTTGAAGTGCCAACTGGTAATCAGTGCAGCTTGCAAAATGTTTGTGGTCAGAGGGGCAGTACTTTTTTTCTAAAAAAAAAAAAGTGCCGGAACTCACACACGTCATATAACCCGCCTTGCCTACCCTACAAGATTCCATCAAAAAAAGGTGCTGGAACTCCGTTCTGGGCATTCTATGAGAAAAAAAGCCCTGCACAGGGGCATAACAAATCATGCCCAACACTTATTTTGCTTATCCTTCATTTTAATGGAAACAAATGCATCCCAAAAGATTTGCAGACAGGTAGTAGGAAAGCTAGTGTTATTCTGCAAAGAAGATGTTTTTCTTTCCTTTTTTTTAACAAGACATAACCAAACGGGAATGTGAAAATTAGTACCTGCTTAAATAGGCTTAAAAGGGGGACAAGACAAAATCTTAGCAATTTTGAACAGCTTGCTTTCTGAAGTTGTGGATGATCCATCAGGGAGGTTTTTAAGAAGAGACTGGAGAGCCACTTGTCTGGAATGGTATAGGTCAGGGTCTCCTGCCTGAGCAGGGGGTTGGACTAGAAGACTTCCAAGGTCTCTTCCAGCTCTTATTATTCTGTTATTCTGACTGATACCAGAGAGCTAGAGATTCCCAATTCATGCAAACAAAGAATCCAGGTTCTACATTCCTAATGAAAGAGTCAGTGTTCTGTGTCATTTGACCATAATGAGCTATCTTCAAGCCCTGATCCTTGCCACCATGCTTTCCTTTCCAGCTCTCTCTGTCTGCCTTCTTGCAATTCAGATCTAGGAGTTGCTGCCTTTGAACAATTCTCAGATCTTGATTATCCAACAACCTGTCACCTGCAATGCAAGATTTCGGATGAGCAAAGGATATCTCTGTCAACCTCCTCCCAGCAAACAGAATTTCAGAAAACTCCCAAGATTTAAACTGAAGGCTGCAAAAGAGAATATGATAAGAACATTCATTAAACTTTTCATCGGTGATGCATCTAATTCACTGTAGCTTCCAAATTTGCCCTTTATATTTGTGCATATATTTAACACCTGATTAAACACCAGGTAATCCCAGCTGACTGTAGGATTAAAGCAGGATTTATTATTAACCTTCTTGGAACTGAAACAAATGGATTGTTTTCTTTCTTCTTTTGCTAAATAAGTCCGTTTCTTTAATTTGGTACATCAAAATGAAGCAAAAAATATTTTCCTCCCTTTTAGAATTTCATTGGACATTGGACTGCCTTCAACTCTTATATTATCCAACCTGTATTTTAGGTACAGTGAAATATCGATGTAATTTGAAAAGAAAAATGCCTTGTTACTTAATGAGAAAATACTGTGATCGCTAGCAATTTATTGTGGGTTAATTTGCTTACGAATATAGATTGTGGAGTGTGTGCAATTCATCACATTCTTTGTTTCCAATATTCAGACAATACATGTCACTTGCTAGAGTCAAAATAAAAATACATGATTTAAATTTAAACACATGATTATATGGGCCAGGATGAGAACTGAACTCAATACACATGATATGTAAGTGGTGTGGCATTTGGGTTGTGTGTGATGATTTTAAGTCTATGGGTGTCTTGTTTTACTTTTCTATGTTGTAGTTCTATGAGTTCAGCAGTTACATAAATCTCCTCACCGAATGAATGTGTATGTTTGTCAATGGCTATTCTCATGCAACTCTTAATCATGATTTACTTAATTTAAACCAATTTTCTGAGGTTGCAATCAACCATATGAGCTAAGTTTGGGTATCATACTAGTGGAGGAATACATCAAGGTTTCTGGGACCCAAGGCAAAATATCAGATGGAAACTCTGTGTTAATTTTAGGAATCAACTTATACTCTAATAGCCAATTTCAAGGGATCAGATTTGTTAATGCCGGGGATTTGCGCAGACAATTTTTTGGAGGAGGAGCTGCAGCTATGCAATTCAGGACATTCTCTTGGGGATGGATCGATGCCACTAAGTTGTGTCAGTACTAAGTTATCAGATATAGGCAGTGCTTTTTTTGTAAAAAAAAAAAAAAAAAGGTGCCGGAACTCACACACATCATACAACCTGCCTAGCCTACCCTAAAAGGTTCCATCCAAAAAAAGTGCCGGAACTCTGTTCTGGGTGTTCTATGACAAGGTTGTAAGTATCCAGATGACCACAAGATGATAGCAAAGAGGGTTGTATCTCTTTGCTGCCAATTAGTGGTCAGTCTAGTCAGTATGCATTGAGTGTGGCCGCTCTGTTCACTCACAGCACCGCCTGCATGTCATTCTGTCCAACCCTTCTAGGCAACTTGGCTCCTCTATGGATGCCTTTTGACCCTGTAACTGCATATCAGAAAGAGATTGGTTTGGTTTAAAGGCTGAAAGTCTGACTAAGAGCCTCTGGGTTAGAAAATAACTATCACTGCTACCTTAATGCATTTACACCACTGCTTGCATGGCTAAGGCTATCCGATTTGGGTTACAAGAATTCAAGTAGCCATTTGTAAAAGTAGACATCCAGATTTTGCCGTCCAGATTGAGTAACTTCATGCCAGACTAAACTATGATTGACTGGTCTAGAGTTTCATAGATCTTTTCTACCATTACATTCTTAAAAATTGAATTTCTTCTGTAGTTGCACAGAATTTAGAATAATTAATTTCACCCTATGATAGGGTGATAGCATTATGGATTATGGCTCATATAATGCTGGCCTTTTCCACAAACCTCTGAATGGACTGATCTTGGAAGATGGATTGTTGCCACTGGAATTTATCAATACTAATCTCCCTTTTAATTATTTTTAATTGTAGTTATATTTGGGACACATTATGTGAAGACCAAGCTCCCTTGAGAAGTCTATAATTCTGGGAAAGGCAGAAGAAAAGAAGAGAATGGTTGGCAGCAAGCTGCACAGTGATGAATACACCACTGGAAGACTTGAAGGACCAGGCTGGGAATTGTTCATCCTGGTGAAGATCTAGCTATATGGCTACAATGAGTCAGTGCTGACTTGATATCACATAACCAATAAATCAATTTCCCTTTCAAAATCATTCCTTGATTTCAAAATAGCAGTGAATGTGTGGATGTTCTCATGTTTTGTCATACCCTTTAGAGACATCTTCATTGAATTCTAATTTAGAATTGCTTATCAAATAAATATGGAAATATATCAACACTCAATATTTGCTTGACTTCCCCATGTATAATGAAATATCTGCCATGAACCTTATGGTGGCAATGGGAAAGTCGTCTTTTGAACTATTGCGCATAACCTACCTAATACAATTGGGATAAAAATAAAATTGCTAAATTTCTAGGCACACAGTATTAGCCTCTGAATAAAACGTATCACACAAATACATCAGAGATTCAAAAGTATGTTAGAATATAGAAGACTCTCTTCAACTGTTATGTAGCCATAATTTGAAAGAAATTTACAAATCACAAGAATCATGTTCTAATAATATGCTTCTATTTAATAATAATAATATGCTTCTATTTGCAATAATACTCTACCTAGCATTTTATGGTTCACTCAAGATCATCTCATTTAATTGTAAATGAGGGGGGGGAGGGAGAGATGTCTTGATTTCTGGGACTATTGCAAAATCTATTTATTCCTTGTGTATTTTAGCACTAGAATGGGATAAAGTCCCATTTTCACAGAATTGAATAAAAATAGAGCAGACTGAAACTGTTGTGCGTTACTTACCACAGAAAGATGTAGCCATGTTGGTCTTATTAGAAAGTAAAGGAGAAAGTATCCATATTTGTGAGTGGTGATACTCTATTACACATCAAAGGCATAAATGGAACAGAATTCCATTAATATATTGGGTCCTTCCACTTTTCATTACTTTTTCTGTAATTATCTGAAATTCTGCTACTGGGAGTCTATAGGATTCTTTAGCTAGCTATGGCATAAGCAAGCAGGCAACAACAGATGTGAGGAGAATTAAGAATCATCTCAATCCTTTCACACTATATGAAGTTTTGGTTACCCTAACTGCTTTGGGATTACACAAAGTAATTACAGAACAATTTACTGTGCTAAATGCTACAGAAATCCATGTTTCCTGCAAAACAAAACAAAACAGAAAGTGCAAATTTTCTTCCAAATTGCATGCAGCAAGCAAGCAACGAGGCATTTTGTCCACTATGTATGAGTGTCCTGTAAAGACCTCAAAAGAAACACCAGGTCTGGACAAGAACACAGCCTTTTTCCAGTTAACGGATGTTTGCAAGTACTCACCCACTGTATTCTCCTGCAAGGACTGCGTATTAGTGTGGACGCAAAAGGACAACACGAACAGCAGGAACATCTCTTGGTAGCAAAGATATCTGCATCGAGAAGACTCAGCAGGACGCATTGAAGAAGAGGTGAGTCTATTTCTTATAATTCTAGCAGGTACCTTCAGGCTCTGCTATTTTGAAGCAAAGTGTACATACGGAGAGAAAGTCTTGTGGGCACTGGGGGTTTTATCAGAGGAAGAGGCCAAGATGATTATAGCCTCCACTGTAGCCTTGACCTGCCCACAACAGCAATGCTTTTCAGAGACAAAGGGGAGGTATTTTTCTCCCCGGAGTCATTCATTTTGTTTGCAAAGCCATCCTCCAATTGTTTGCTTGCAATGTGCCCTGTAGTGACCTATCTGCTATCTTATCCAGAAGGACAACTAAGGAAGAGACACACAGACATCCTGTGGAGATGGGGGAAGATGGTGGCCTTTATCTATCTTTTCTGCTTCTATGACTAAGAAAAGCAACTCTGAAATTGAAGAACAACAGAGAACAATACTTCACTCCTGATTTTGCTAAAATGGAGGGAATCATTTTGGGGTGGAGGGAACCCTGTGAGGCCTTCCCAAAATCTGGTGTTCTCCAAATGTATGAAACTACAGCTGCCAATCCCGTCACCAGCTGGCTATAATCTGATATGGCTGGCTGATACCTTCCAAGCAAAATAAATAAACTAAAGGCATTTCCTACCATTATAAAGGTAACCTACTTCCGGTGTGTCATGTAGAACTTCTGAGCAAGGAATTTAAGGATGAGCCATCAGCAATTTTAGGCTGGAGCACAGGGAACTCAAACTTTGGAGGTTGTTTTTTCCTGCCCCACCCCTTTGTCCTTGTTCCTTTGTTATGATGGATTGAAATTATCTGTAGCCGGCGATTTTGCCTGCTGTTGCAAATCCCATACATATTGATTGTCAGTCAAAGTCAAAGGTTGCTGGTTTCCTTGGGCCTACTGAACCAAGTAATACTTCTACTCCAAGGAACATTATTCAAGAATTTCAACCCCTTCTTTCTTGCCTATCTAAGAAACATTTATTTGCAAATTTAAAACAAAATTTTAATCAACCCAACACTACCTTGAATACTGAAATAGAGCATTGCAAGCAAGAGAAACATAATACAGAATAAGATACAGCAATATACATTTCAGACATTCAGCTGGCCACAATAATAAATGTCTAGTGGTATTAGAGAAGGAACCAGATGATCTTCTGTGTTAGGCCTTGGAAAACAAGCAAAAAACTAACCCAAAGGTGCTTTTTCATGAGGCAACCGGACTTTCTTGTTTTTCTTTGAAGATGTTTTGTCTCTCATCCAAGAAGCTTCTTCAGCTCTGACTGGATGGTGGGGAATGGAAGAATTTATATTCCTTGCAGAGAGCTGGTCATTTGCCTTCTTTTATAGAGTCGTTGAGACCATTTGGAGGTTTATCTGTGTCATCAGAGTCACCTGAGTAGTGCAAATGGGTGTGGAGCTTTCTTGGAACTGCTGAAAGGACTGTGTTGTTGACTGGAGACAGATTGTCTAAATTGTATTTTTTAACTTTCCCAATCTGTCACCAAAGGGTCTAAGTCTACTAGCAGTGGCCAACTCGCCACAGCTCACTTGCCTTGATCAATCAGCGCAAGACAACTCGCCACGGACAATTCAACACTGCATTAATTGTTTCATTCATGTCCATTTATTGTCGGTGACCACATTTTTGTTGAAATTAAAAAAATATTTTATTATTATTGGCCATGGTTTCATTGAAATTAATTTAACTTTTGTATTTGTTGAATTGTCTCACAATGAGTTGTCCCACAGTGAGTTGGTCACAGCGTCTTGGCCATGGTGAATTGTCAGTGATGAGTTGTCCCATTCTGGTCACCAAAACACTACATGTTTTGACTGCATTTCCCTTCCAAATCCACCCACTTCCTCTCCAAAAAGGTGCACTCTCTGCATGCCTTGCTATGGAGCTTGACTCACCTGTAATTATTTGATTTAATAAAAGGCAAATCTCATAAATCTCTTTATGATTTAGCCCCACTTGGTTCTACTGAATGTAAACAACTATAGTTCAGAAAGAAATCACATTTTCTTATTCTTTTAGAAAAACCCAGAAGCGTCTTACTCAAGAATGGGTGAGTTGGGTGTTAGAAAGGAGTAGATGATGGAGGAGAGAATTAAGAGATTAAAGATGGGAAACAATCTGTCTCCAAAGATGTTGGGAAATAGTTCATCCCCCACAAATTTGAAAGGTCAAAAGGGTGAGCCAGATATTTTTTGAGTCAATCAAGGGGGAAAAAATGACTTATTTTGGTATATGATAGGTGGGAAATTGTGGCAAGCTGAAATCACTGAGCAGTACTGAAAATGGTTAACAAACCCTAAAAATCATAGATTTCCCTCTGCGTGTAATTGGGTGATGGGGAAGAGGTGGAAAATGGCTGTGATAAAAACGGATAGGTAGCAAATGAATGAAAACAGATTTTTTTTTTTAAACTGCAGAACCCTTATAGAAAAATGGTAGGTTTTTCTGTAGATGAAGATAGAACAATATGGGAGAAGCAACTATAGAGCAAGAGCTGTTGTATTCTTTAGTTTTAAAATTACAAATGTCAGGTTTGAAATAGCAGCACCTATTAAGATTCTAGTGCTTGGTTTTCCTTTCCCTGCCCAGCATACATTGATAGCTCACATTATTCATTTTGAAACTAGGCTCAGCTCTCTGGTTTTCAGTGAGAAATGATTATAACAAAAAGATCAGTGACCTCTAGTTCAGGTTTGTCCTATTTTAAAGGCTGCAACAGAAAAGTAATGCCATCTCCCATTCTGTAGTGGAAGAACGTTATGTGATTTCTAATCTCCTGAGAGGTATTTTTCTAGAATTAAGAATTGCATTGTTTCTGGATAAGTAGAAACAGTATATAACATAAGAGAAGAATGATGTTGTCCAGATGATTATCACTTTCAAACTGAGGATTGCTTCAAACTTCCTACTGATATAGAAATATTTATTTAGAAACATAGATTCTGAGCAGACAACAATGCAGATTTCCTGAAGACTAAAATCAACTAAAGGTTTCTTGTTCACATTTTCAAATTCTGATCATTTCTGATACTAATTTCTTCTTCTATTTTGCATTCTGGGCAGATACCATAAATATTTGTGTGTGTGTGTGTATGTATGTGTATGGATATATGTGTGTGTTACATATATATTAAATAGCCACATTAAGTACAGGTAATTCTTGACTTATGACTGTTCGTTCAGTGACCACAGACAGTTACAACAGCACTGAAAAATGTGACTTAAGTTTTTTATACTTATGACCATTGTGGCATCCTGTTGGGTGATCAAAATTCAGATGCTTGGCATCTGACTCATATTTATGACCATTGCAGTGTCCTGGGGTCATGTGATAATTTTTTGCGACCTTCTGACAAGCAAAATCAGTGGGCAAGTCAGATTGATTTAACAACCGTGTTACTAATATAATAACTGCAGTGATTCACTTAACAACTGTGGCAAGCAAGGTTCTAAAACGGGACAAAGTTTACTTAACAAATGTCTCATTTAACAACAGAAATCTTGGCCTCAATTGTAGTTGTAAGTCAAAGACTACCTGAAATAACTTTCAGGAATGGGGATTGAGAAACATTGCTGTTTTGTAGCTGTTGTGAAGCCATCAAGAACTAGCTTTCCATAACAATGCCCTGGGGCTGTTTACTTCAAGGCTGAACATTGCAGATAAGACATACTTCCAAAATTGATTGCTAAGGGTCAAAGAACTAGGGGGGGGGGAATTCACATTAAAGGGAAAAAAACAAGTGAGACTACAACTCTAGGAGCTCACATTCCATCATGACAAAAGTTAAAAATAGCAAGAAAAGCAAGAAAAAGGAATTTACTTGGCTTTAACGGAAACATTACTGGAACTGAAGACCAAGGTAGACAATGGAAAAATAATCTAAGGCAACATGCTGAAACAGCAGCGTACAAAAAAATGAATCACATAAGCATTTTGTAAAAATAGAGAAATAAATGAGATGTGGAAATAGGAAATGAAATCCATATCTCTAAATCCCTCTCTTTACGCTTCTACACAATCTTTAAAACCTACTCTTATGCTATTATATTTACGCTCCAACATTATACAGTACTTTGCATTGGGGATTATACTCACATCATATTTTTAATTGCTTGCTGCTAATAGTAGCACAGGAATCCTCAACTGCCCTTTGGTAAGTGATAATAACAGAGAAAAGGAGAATACCCAGGATGAAACACTGTATAACCCATCATGGGCAAGAAATTTTGTAAAAAAAAGGCAGCTGGAATGGTAATTGTGTTTGCCTGTTAAATTATTTATTTCATCCAAATATTTAAAGCCAAATAAGAAATAATTGGGAGGTGGGGGGAGATTTCTTTTTCCAAAAAATGATTGTATAAAAGGGGGAGTGAGGTTGAAAAGGATGTAGAAAAGAGCCAAAAAGTATTGGACAAAAAGAATTGCCAGAAAGAACACAAAGTTTCTTTGGCTGAATGTCTGTGAGTGTCATTCCAGAACTGCATTCCAGTTATGGGCACAACAGGAAAGAAAAATAATAATTTTGATTGATTTTGCATAGAAATAGCTTCTCCTTCTGTCACATTAAAAAGGGATTTTGGATATTTGCATATCTCCTTTATAACATATTGGATTATTTTATTTTTTTCTATATACTTTTTATTAAGATTTTTAAACAAGAGGATAAAAATGAACACAAACTAATACAAAATAAGGAAGAAAAAAGAAA
>JANHFS010005651.1:124217-138834 GCA_032467975.1 Trimeresurus albolabris | reverse complement strand
GTGAGTCCTTCCTTCTCATTAGGTGGCCAAAGTATTTGAGTTTCAACTTCAGGATCTGGCCTTCTAAAGAGCAGTCTCGAAACTATTTAACTCCAATCCTTCTTTCTACTCAAACTGCTTAAGGAGTTTACCATGTTCATATCCAAATAAAGCCATCAAAATGAACAGTTGTTTTCTTTTTGGAAATTTAATACAGGAAATCCTCCTGCTGAAAGCACACAATGCTTCTTAATTTCTCCAGAGTCAGTAGGAGCCATGGAAAACAAGCTTTATCCTTTGTAGTACATTCCTCAAGAGGCAAAATAAAAATAATAAAAAATATATGCAGGAACTTTAAAAAACTGTGAAAATTAAATCTACATCATTGATTTAAACTGAATACATATCCAGATGTTATTTTTTTTTAAAAAAAACCCAGTGTGCCAAGTTAATTTATTTGCAGAGCTTGCATTTATATAGTTTTCTTCTGCTCTTCTGTTTTTCAGCTTTCATGATTTGAAATCTTGAATGCCTATTGGATATCAAGAATTACTTCAAAATGTTGTTTTGCTTTGCTTTGCTTTGCATAAACTGTAATGCTTTGATAGGTAATACAGGTAGTCTTTGACTTACAACAGTTCATATAGTGACAGTGCGAAGTTAAAACAACATTGAAAAAGGTGACTTATACAGTGTCCCTCCCAGCATCAGCAAATTTATTTTCATCAATACATCTGCACTCTTGCTTACATAAGATATCTTGGGATGGAAACAATAGTCTTTAATTGACTGTATCATTTATGGATTCCTTACTTTAACTGTTAAAATATCAATTATATAGCCACATTTGACCACGGCTGGGTTTAAAATGATTCAATATTGTGTTCAGCCACTTGAAATGGAATAATGTATGTATTTTGTATCAATTTATCATTGGCTAATCTTTCATTAATATACATGCATGCCATTAAAAAAATGCACATTTTGTGCTTTGTGCTAGTAGAAAAGAAGATTGTTGACTTGCCTTTTCTAGTTTTGGCCCTGAAGCGTTCAAATATCTGTGGAGATTTGACAGGTAACTTTGAAAACATTTTGGATATATTTATGGGAATTGAAATGGAGATGAACACCACCCCTTATAGTTGGCAATGACTAGCGGAGTAAAATCCAGAGGGGCTTCTTTTTGTGGCGAATATTTAAAATGTTTCATTTCATGCCTCCAATTTATAGAACGTTTTGGAGTCCCACAGTAAGATAATCATATACTTTCCTTAGAAATATTTTAATTCTGCCTTCCCCATAGCACATTCACAAGCATCCTGTAAATCAGGGGTGGGGAATTATGGCCTTTTTACGCTTGTGGATTTCAACTCCCAGAATTCCTGAACCAACTATGCTGGCTCAGGAATTTTGGCAGTTGAAGGCCACAAATCATAAAGAGGTAGTTCCCTACCTCTGCTATAAATGAAGACATGAGGACATTCTCAAGTGGTCTTATTTTTTTTTGCTCTGAATGGGAAAGAAATGACATTTAGATCTAATGAAAAATATTGGGCATTAAAAACTAAAGAATATTACCTTAACTGTTAAAATAGCTGCTATAAAAAAACACAACAGTGTTTTTCAACCTCAGACTCCAACTGCCAGAATTCCCTAGAGTATAAAGTCCACACATCTTAAAATTGCTGAGGCTGAGAAGCACTGCACTTAAAGTTTCAAAATTACAATATATTTATGTAAACCTGTGGTTTGGCTGTATTTGGAACACTGTGGGAAGTTCTGGTTGCCTCATTTCAAAACAGATCATTGTGAGCAACCAAAATGCTAGGAGGGTTGGGCTTTCTTCTGTAAAAGTAGTTTTAGGGAAAATAATAGTCAAGCGAAGGGGTGACAAAGAGGTTAGGAAGAGCCCTTTCTTGTTGTCTGACAGTACTAAGGCTCTGGGTTGTTTGTTGACTGACTGGCAGATTAAGAATTAATGTTTTTTTAAACAGGTTGTTGATGTGAACCTTTTTGAAAAATAGATATATGACTGTCTGGGGGTATTAGGAAAGAGAGGGCCTTGTGTTGTGGTGGTTCTTCCTTTGTGATTGGTTCTAGTCAGTGATAATGGGGTAAGGGGAAGATGTTATTGTGACATCAGCATACTCTGATCTTGCCCTCCAGTTTAACATATATATGAAAATATTGGGTGAGATCATTCACCAGTTCAAAGTCCAGTATCATCAGTACATAGATGATACCCATTTGTATATCTTAGCCATGGGCCAGGAAGGCCTTGCACAGATCCAGTTATACTCATTCCTAGAAGAGAAGACACTTTACACAGTCATTTATGCTTTAGTCACCTCACAATGAACTACGTCTGTGTGCTTTACATGGAACTGCTGCAGCAGCACAGGCAACGATAGGTGCATCATGTTACAATATGCATCACTGCTATTTTGCAAGGTGCACTAGTTGCTAGTTGGCTGCTAAGTAGAATTCAGGAAGCTGGTTATTACCTGTCATGGCAAATGACCTGGGTATTTAAGGGACTACCTCTCTCTAATAGTTTCTGCCTGCCTGCCTATGCTTGAATACAGTGAACTTGCTTCAGTCTTTTCAATCACATAGCACCCTCTCTAGGGAGGGTCTACTCTAGGACAACTTGCTGTGGCTAACTTGCATCCCTCTGTGGCCAACTTGATACAGCTAACTCGTCAGGGCCATTTCACCATGGCTAACCTGCTGTGGCCCTCTCCATCTTGTCAATGGAAATAATGTCAAAGAAACAGTGATGGATAACATTTATTGCATTGAGTTATCCCTCGGCAAGTTGGCCCATGACAAGTTGGCCATGTCAAACTGTGTCGCAGCAAGTTGGCCATGGTGAGATGGTCATGGCGAGATGACCATGTGAAGAAGGCTACAGCAAGTTGTCCCATTCTGGTCTACGGACCTAACAATGTTTTTCTGCCATGATGCTGCTTTTGGAATATCATTCCTCAGCAGATTTGAAGAACTCCTACTGTGTAGCTATACCTCAAATCTCTAAAACCTAGCTTTCCACCCAGACCTAGGATGAATATGATTGTTGAGCCTCTGTTAGTTCTCTTTTGATGTATAGTTTTTTTATTCCAAATGTACAAGTTATTTTTTCTTTCATTTTACTGTTTCCTACTTTTATATTTGTAAGCTGCCCAGAATTGCTGACAGTCAAGTACCCTCTAAATCCAGTAAATAAAATACTTTAAAAATAATATTTTATTTGTACTGGTTACCAAAGGGATAACACTACAAATCCATAGTACTCATTCATCTTTGTTAATTATGTGTTATTTTATGATGAAAAACCCAGTAAAGAAAGTAGGGCTGGCTCAGGATATTTTGCTGCTCTTTACTTCCAAACAAATAGGCCAACTGGATTTGTAATTATATCTTAATTCAATGTTATTACAATTTTGGAGACAATACAGGAGTCACAGATGTGAGGACTGGATCCTTGGGGATTCAATGCAATTTGTATGGAACACAGTTCAGTAATCTAATAGAGAAACATGCCTGAGTAGTTCAGAAGGAACAGTTTGGAGACCAATCACTGCTGTTGCCCTATACAACGTAGCATCTGTTTGTTGAAATATTTGAAATAAACTGTCTTCTCTTAGCACATAATTAATGTATGGTCATGGAGAATAGTTTAGATTGCTTTAAAGTGGACTAAGGACATGTCTATAATGGTTAGCCATATGGAAAATACTGGCTTCAACAATGTTATCATGGATTCATAAAATGTATGGGTTAGAAGATCTCTTAGTTATCATCTAATCCTATTCTCCGCACCATGAATCAATTACTATTATTACATCCCTGACAGAAGCTATCCAGCTTCTGTTCAAATACCTCCAGGGAAGAAGAGTCCATCATCATGTGAGGCAGTCTGTTTCACTCTGAACAGAATAACAGAGTTGGATCTTCGAGATCTTCTAGTCCAACCCCCTGCACCATTCTGGAGAAATAGCCCTCCAATCTCTTCTTAAAAACCTCCAGTGGTAGAGCACTCATAACTTCTAAAGGCAAGCCATTCCACTAGTTAAATGTTCTCTCTGTTAGGAAATTTCTCCTTAGTTCTAGGTTGGATTTCTCTTTGATAACTTTCCATCTGTTATTTCTTGTCTTACCTTCAGATGCTTTGGAGAATGGGTTGTCCCCCTCTTCTTTGTGACAGCCTCTCAAATATTGGAAGACTGCTATCAAGTCTCCCTACTCCTTCTCCTCCTTGGACTAGACATACCATTTCCTACAACTGCTCTTCATATGTTTTAGTTTCCATACCCCTAATCCAGTGGTTCCAAATCTTTTCTATACCCCACACCCCGAGAATGCTTCTGATATATTCTTGCACCCCTTACAAAAGTTCAAAATAATGGCAACTATAATTTTGAAAAACCAAGTTTTCAGACCCCTGGAATATTGTCTCGCACTCCTGGTTGGGAACCCCTGCCCTAATCATGTTGCTCTTCTTTGCTCTTTCTATAATTTCAATATCTTTTCTTTTTTTGTATTGTGGTGACCAGAACTAGACACAGTATTCCAAGTGTGGTCTTAGTAAGGAAGTATAAAGTGGTACTAATATTTCATGTGGTCTTGATGCTATTCCTCTGTTTATGCACTCTATGACTGGATTGGCTTGTTTAACAGCCTCACTACATTGCTGGCTCACACATAAGTAGTTGTCCACTAGCACTTCTAGATCCCTTTCATGGTTACTAATTTTGAGCTAGATACTGCCTATTCTGTGTGCTTGGTTTTCCTTTCCTAATTATAAAATCTTACTTTCCTTGCATTTTGTTGGATAGGGCCCAATGTTCAAATCTGTCAAAATCTTTCTGGATCTTGAGCCTATCTTCTAATGTGCTGGCTATTCCCCCTAGATTGGTATCATCTGCACATTTGATAAGTTCCCCTTCTATCCCCTCATCTAAATCATTTATGAAGATGTTGAAGAATACTGGGCTTAAGACAGAACCTTATGGTACCCCACTGTACACTTGCCTTATGTAGCTCTAGTTCCATTAAAGACTACATGAGTGTGATTTGTCAGCCAGTTATGAATCCATCTGGTAGTAAAGCTGTCTATCTGACATTCTTTTATCTTATCAAGAAATAAGTTGTGGTCTACTTTGTCAAATGCCTTACTGAAGTCCAAATATACTATGTCCACAGCATTTCACTGGCCCACTAATTTAGGATTTTATTTTCCCCTGATGTCCAATCAAAATATATTTTCTTGTAATGTGAAAACATTGTTCCTTGCAATATCTTCTGGATAATTATGAACAATTCTGCCCAGTCTTCTGCATCAAACTCTGTAGGTAGTTTAAGGTAGTTATCATGTCTCTCCAATCATGCCTCAAAATATTAATTGCTGATAAACAATAATAGCCATCAAGAGTCACTTCTGGAATTCCCAAAAGCAGCTGGATATCTGCTATAGGTTTCAGAATTCTGGACTAGTTAATTGTATCTGATCTAGCACAATTATTCTTACATTTTTGAAATAACTTGCCTTGCAAATTATGACAAAATATGACATTTTGGATTAGTAGGCTCATATATAAATATTAGTAATTTGTGTTTGTGACTTTGCCTGTTTAACAAGATATTCACTGTTTTTTAAAGAAAACTAATTTCTAGTTATAGCCTGATACAACTGATATAAACCTCAGTAGACTAGATCTACATTGTGTAAGAAATCAACTGTATTCTGATGTAATGATTAGCTAAAATATGTATGACTGTCTACTTTATTCCCCCTCATGAGTGAATTGGCTAAAAAAAAGTTTTTTAATGACATTTTAAGTTCTACTTATGGACAAATGGATCCTAAATGCCAAGACTATTAGTTAAAACTGTGGTTTATTCATGTTTGTGAATAATAATCATAGCATAATTTATCAATTTTTGTTTGCCCCTTTGCATTGGCATCTATAACAAGAGAGCAAATGACAAAGTGGCATGATGCCATGATGAAAATTTGCATCAAATGTTATAAAGCAATTTTTATAATAATTACTATATGTCATCACATATTTCATCTATTTAGAATCATGCAAAGGTTTTTATGGTTAGTCTTTATTTTCATAATGAGAGGAGCAAAGCAGGAATAAATGGTTATATTCACATTATACTTTATTAAATCATAGTTTTCACCTTATTAGCACTCCATATTAGTATATATATTATATATTATCTATCAACTATTATCTAGTATTATCTAGTATCTATCTATCATCTGTCTCTCTATCTATTTACCTATCCATCCATTCAATCATTTGTTGTTTCTTACTTTCCTCTTCTTTGCAGATGACACTAAACTGGCAGGAATAGCCAACAGCCCAGAAGACAAACTTAGGATCCAAAAAGATCTTGACAAACTTGAACAATGGGCCCTATCCAACAAAATAAATTTTAATGTGGAGAAAAGCAAAGTTTTACATTTAGGCAGGAAAAATCAGAGGTATAAGTACAGATTAGGCGAGTCCTGGCTCAAAAACAGTATCTGTGAGAGGGACCTTGGAGTCCTGGTGGATGAATTCATTCCTGGTGGATTCTACAATTCATTCTTGAGCTAGCTATATTCTCTTCTATAAGAACTTCAGTATTCTAATATATTACATTCTGGAGGAATGTAAAGGAGTACACAATACTGATGAAAGAAATTACAAACAAGTTTTTTTCTCGATTAACTCGCTTAAGTCATTACTAAAAGTACAAGGATATAAAGAAAAATAAGGCAGTATCTGGAAGTCCTACCTCACTAATCTTAAAAATTCTTCAGAAGGTCAACAGGCATGTAGATAGAAATCCAGTATTGTATTCTTCTTTAGACTTTCAAAAAACTTTTCACAGTCCATTAGCAAGATAAGAGGTTGTCTTGAGAATTTGTCAATTATTAAAGAGCAACATCCAGGTTCTGTGCTGAGCCTTAAATGGTAATGAGAAGTCAAAATTTGAGTTCCAGAAAATATTGTGCCAATGTATACCTTCTGTAAAAGATGCTAATGCTACATAGGAGATAATTAGGAAAGGAATCTTAAACAAATTTGTCAGTTCACATTGTATTTATATAATTCTATAGTGCATCCATACTTTTAATATGGTTCTGATTATAGTCTTCAAGGAAAAACAAAGGAAGTCCAGTTGTCTTTTGAAAAAAGCACCTTTTTTCAACCATGGGATAACCATGACCTGGATGACTGAGAATCACCATAGATACACTTTCTTTGTGTTTGAGGATTTTTGTTGTTTGTGAAAATAACAATGAGAAATATGCCACAATATCTACCAAAGGACGCAAAAAAAATTGGTGAAAGATTTGGGCATATAAAAGCAAGTCTTCTTTGCATAGCATTCGTCAATCTTACAACCGCAAGATTGTTACAGCTGCATAATTAGTAGTGACTACATCCATGGCAACTTTTAAAAAACCCAAATCATTTTCAGCATCCAATGCAATTTACTTCTTATGATTAGTTGCTGTGTCCATGCTTTGAAAGGGTTATTACAGTGAGCCCAATTAAATAGCAGCATTAAGGCAAGCTTCCTTGATCCTAAAAAGCTAGGAAGAATTGCTGGCTAGACTGAGAAGCTAGAAAATATAGTGAAAGAAGACATGGATATGGAAGCTGTCCATGTTGGGAGCCCATGGGTGCCAGTTTGATAAATTAATAAAATTCCTACCAATATAATTGGAAAGCTATGTATAACTCTCAAATAATGTCATGGTTACGATAGACACAGACGAATAAAGCAGAACTTGGAGGCGTGTGAATTCCTCAAAGAACATGTTTATTAATTACAAAGTGTCGGCACGGTCAAAAGTGAAACCACGTTTAAATTTCCCACTAAAAATTATCCAGTTACAAAATATGTCCCACCCCCAAGAATATGCATTTTACTACGTTCCCCAATAGATATGTTTGGCGGACTTTCTAATACACCTCCCTGTTCCTAGTCCCGGGAGTAAGAGATGATCTTGATTCCCACAGAACAGACTATTGTTTAGACTAGCAAGGAGTCTGTGAAAGTATGAAAAAACCTCTCCCTCCTTGGCAGGTGGCAACTTAAAATGAGAAAGATGGCTGCAGCTAGGCTCATTGTAGAGTTGACAAATAGATCTTTATTTGATTGTGGGCTTTCCATATGCATCTGGATAATGGAGATTAAGTATTAGACTAGGAAAGCCCTTGATCTGACTGCATTAACTTACGAGAATAACAGAGTTGGAAGGATCTCGGAGGTCTTCTAGTCCAACCCCCTGCTCGAGCAGGAGATCCTATACCATTTCAGACAAATGGTTGTCCAATCTCTTCTTAAAAACCTCCAGTGTTGGAGCACTCACAAGTTCTGGAAGCAAGTCATTCCACTGATTAATTATTCTAATTGTCAGGAAATTTCTCAGTGGTTCTAGGTTGTTTCTCTCCCTGATTAGTTTTCACCCATTGCTTCTTGTTATGTTTTCAGCTGCTTTGGAGAATAGGTTGACCCCTTCTTCTTTGGGGCAGTCCCTTAGATACTGGAACACTGCTATTATGTTGCCCCTAGTCTTTCTTTTCATTAGACTAGATATACCCAATTCCTGCAACTGTTCTTCAAATGTTATAGCCTTTAGCCCCCTAATCTTCTTTGTTGCTCTTTATGCACTCTTTCTAGAGTCTCAACATCTTTTTATATCATGGCGACCAAAAGTGGATGCAATTTTCCAAGTATGGTCTTACCAAGGCATTATAAAATGGTATTAACACTATACGTAATCTTGATTCTTTGTTTGTATATTGTATGAGTCCACTATTTATATTTTTCAAAATGGTGGAATCAACATAAGCAGCATCTGCACACACCATTAAGAAAAAGGCAGTGAGCTCTTACATTTGCCCCAGTGCTTACAGGTGCTAAATGATCACACATTGTTGTACATGAAAGTGGTATCAAATAAAAAGAGGTATTTAAAAATTCCCCACACAGAATGTGTGGTATTAGGGATAATGCTAGGTTTACATTCTTAGTATATCATTCTTTATGTAGAAAGAAGATACAGCTTTGTTTCATTTTTGCTACTCTTTGACTAGCAATTCATTTTGCATTAATGTCACTGAAAAAGTATTGGAATATCATTTGTTGATGTCTCCATCCCATAACTTTGCCAGCCTGTTTATCCATATCACTGGCATCATGTCCAAGACTTTGATTTTCCCTGTGATTGACAATTGAATTGCTACATAATAAAAATGTGTGCCATCCCTAATGACAAGTGCTTAATTTAGAAAACATAAAAGAGATACCATCTATATATGAATGACTTATAAAATATACTGAAATAACTGGGAGGCAGGGAGAGGGAGAGAGAAAGAGAGAGAGATAGAAAGGGAAAGATGAAGCAAATCCATTATGAAAATACCTATAACGTAGATGAAACACATTTTAAAAGTCATAAAATGATATGCCATAATTTATGGGATTCATTTCCTATATTGAAATATTTTTGTGCTGTATTTTTGTAATACATGAACGGGCACGAAGACACATCAAGAGTTCAAGAAATTTTGTTTATAGACAGAAAGAATGGAAGTTTGCTACACTCAAGTTCACACGTTCCTTGCGCCTCTCTTGAATTGAGCATGACACAATTTCAAGACAACAGTTCAAAAACAGAATAATTATTTATTGTTCCAGAAGTACATTTCTCTTTTATACATATTTAATAAATGATACAGGATTGTACACATGTTCATTATTTTATTTTTTTAAAGGTCTTTTCTCCATGCCCCCTCCCTCACCCCAAACACACTCAAGACAATTCTGCTACAGGACTGTTTGCGTTCTTCCTTTTTAAAATGCTGCAAACGAAGAGGATAATTTAACAATTTTTATTTTTTTCTAAAATAAAAAAAATAGCAACATAATTAGAGGGAGAAAGACGGGAAGGAAGTAGGAAGAGGAAACATCTTGGAACATGCATCCATTCAGCTCAACATGCCATTGAGGGCGAGGAAGGAGCGACCATCCCATCTGCAAGGCACCTGGCGTCTGGTTTATATTTATTTTACACTTTAAAACATGGTTCCTCTGAAAGTGGGAGTCTCTTGCCTTGACACAGTGAAAAGGCGTGAACTGAAGGGAAATTCCAAGCTTTGTGAGAATGAGCTTAGAGACCTCCTTCCATCTCTTATCCTGCCTTCCCAGGATCTATCAACAGGACAACAGAGTAGGCCATGGGTTCCGTTTATCACAAGATGGAAGTTCTGCTTAGACAAGATTATCGGGCTTCTAGCAGGTGGTGGAGGCCACTGCCTTTCTCCCGCGCCTTTAGGGATGGAGGGACTGCATCTGCTACTGTGCAGAAACCCTAACCCTTCAGCACCAGCCCGTTCTTTTAAAGCTACTTAAAGAAGAGGCGGATTGTGGATCAAAGTGCAACTGTAGTCTTTTGCTTATCAAGCCATAGTTATTCTGCTAGGCAAACATAATATTTAATCCTCCCTCTTTTAAAGGGACTTCATAAAGCGTCATGATCTCAAGTCAAGTACTGCATACATATATGCATCACCATAGGCCCAAACTCTTTGATTTGCTTTAATTCGGATGATTACCCTATTTGGAGGGAGAAAGAGTAGGGGGAAGAAACATTCCTCCCTTAAGACTGCATATGAACAGTTTTCTCATGCAACATCACCATTTATGTGTAAAAGTTGATCAGGGCAGTGAAGCTGAAGAAGATATGTGGGAATACTTCCATGTTCAAATGTTCACAACAAGAATTATTCAGTTTGTGATTCCGGTAAAACTGATAACATCAATAAACTTTCATTATAGGAGAAAGTTTGTTTGACAGTAAATAGACAGGGAAGAAAATGTTTTAGGTGAAGGTTTGTTTTTGTTTTTGTTTTTGTGGAGTAAGAAGAAATTTTGCATTGCTATTACAAAACAAAACAAAACAAAAAAAGACACACTAGATCTAATCTTAGATTGCAGGTTAATGGAGACATTACTTCAATCTAGATCACCAGTCATGGTGTCTTAAAATGGCTTGATTGTTTCCTTCTTTTGTTTAGTGCACTATTATTGTGCAATTGTTTGAAAGAGATTTAAAAAAAATGCTGAGCAGGCTGCTGGTGCTTCTTCAAGAGGCAGACACTGCAAAGCTGGAAAAATATGTCCCCAATAAAATTTCTTCATGAAATGCCCACCTTTATAATATATATTTTCATCCAAAAGAAAAAACGTTTGAATGAGACAATCTTTAAGCCCTTTGAAAAGACTTAACATTCCACAGTGCCTGATTATTATTATTATTATTATTTTCACTGAACACATTACCCCCTTCCCCAGTCAAGGTTTCTGTTTTAATGATTTAAAAACCCTCCACCCCAAGAAGACCTCCCAGCTTCCACCTGAAATGCTTTCAGATCTTGAAAAGATCTGCCATTTCTGCCAAGATACAGAGGTTCCTCTGATTATCAGTCTTTATCATTGATTTGTTGGACAGGTAGATGTACCTGTAAGGGATCCCGAAGTCTCTTAAGGTCCAATTCTGCCTAAAAAAAATCAATAAAATGAAGACATCAGTACCATATTTCTCTCCGTCATACTCTAGTGTAATGCATTACAGTAGCGATCCCCAACTCCTGGGCTGTGGACCAGGAGCCAGGCCACGCAAGCAAGAGAGAAGCCCTATCCGCACACACGCGGGATGCAGGCAGCATGTGAAACCACACTCCTCTATCTGAGGAAAAACTGCTCTCCAAATAACTGGTTCCTGGAGCCGAAAAGGTTGGGGGCAGCGGAGTTACAAATAATCTTATTCCAAGTCGTCATATCCACATTCACAAAAGGTCACCACAAAAAAACAACAACGAGGAAATTTCCCATGAGGTAAACAAAAGTGTTGAACCCATCTTAGACTATATGCACAAGTAGTCCTTGACTTACAACCATTAGTTTAGTAACCATTAGAAGTTAGAATGGCACTGGGGGGAAAATGATTTGTGACTGTTTTCCACACTTACGACCATTGCAGCATCCCCATGGTCATGTGATCAAAATTTGGATGTTTGGCAACTGCCCTGTATTTATGATGATAGCAATGTCCCAGGGTCATGTGATCAGCTTTTGCAACTTTCTGACAAGCAAAGTCAATGGGGAAGCCAGATTCATTTAACAACTGTGTTACTAACTTAACAACTTCAGTGATCCACTTGCCAACTGTGGCAAGAAAGGTTGCAAAGGGGGACAAAACTCATTTAACAACTGTCTTGCTTAGTAATGGGCTCAATTATGGTTGTAAGCTGAGGACTACTTGTAAATCCCATTCCAATGAATGCTTACTTTTCATGTAAACGAAGTCTGTTAATGTTCTATGGAAACTGAGATAATGCCAGTGGCACTAAGACTAGCATTTCCAACAGGAAGGAATGGCCATCAACAGTTTCAAATATACCAATGAATTAAGTAACATAATATTGATTAGATCCAAACCATGGTGAGTCTGATGAAACTGAACCCATATTGGCCCAATCTTGAAATTTACTGTATTTTGCATTGTTAATATGGTCAAATCATGGAATGCAGGTATTTTAGTAATTGGATTGGTAAAATAATGGATAGCTGGCAATTCTGAAAATCAGATGCATCCATTGAAAACAACTTTGAATAATTATTCCTAAGAGATGAGAAGGTTCAAGGGCCAGACATTTTTCTTTTGCAAGTTCTCCATCTATTCTTTTGCCTTCTTTCTTCACACAACTTAGTGAAACCCTCCAAATTTACATCTGGTGAATTCAAAGTTATACCAAGCATCTCAAATTAAACATTTTATATACATAGATACATACATACATACGTACGTATGTGTGTGTGTGTGTGTGTGTATGTAGCATTTATATATATTTTATCTCCATATTCTATTGCCTTAGAAAGCCCCTGAGTAATATGGTAGACAAAATATATGGAGTTTAGTTGCTATTAGACATAATCAATTGTCTGAAGAGAGACCTCAGATGCACAGGCAAAAACATACATTTCTGAATGTATGTTTGCTTATTTTACATTGGAAAACACACTAGAGATCGTCCTTGATTTATGAGCGTTCATTTAAAGACCATTCAAAATTATGACTGTGCTGAAAAGGTGACTTACAACCAATGCAGCATCCCGGCAGTCATGTGATCAAAAATCAGGGATTTTACGATGTCATGTGATTTCCATTTGCAACTCTTTCCGGGGGTATCCAACAAGCAAAATCAGATTTGCTTAACACCCATTTGATTTGCTTAATGACCACAATAAAAGTTGTCAAATTGGACATAACGTACGTAATAACTGCATCATTTAATGATGGAAGTTCCAATCTCAATTGTGGTCATAAGTCAAGAACTACATATAGTGCTTTTTCTTTCCAATGTCCTGCAGGTTTAATCAGCTATGTCAACTTCCTTCTGGGCTGAAATCTACTGTATATTAACATTATAAAATCAGCTGTAAATAACAGTGCCTTTTGGAATACAAATGAGAGAAACATGAGGAAACCAAATCAAAGAATTACTGAATTTTCAAGAACTAACATGGGACAATTTTCTATTTTCCTCCAAGGATTTATTTTCATTACCTGAGCAATAGCATCCTTGAGTTGATTGTATTTTTCTAGATCAAAACGTGTCTTTTTGGCTCCTTTATGGAAAAACAGTAAGTACTGCCTATCTCTAGCATCTGGATATATATATTCCTATTGAATGAAAGAATAAATTAATTGAAACTCTAGACATGAATACTTATTTATCAATAACCAATTTGAAAGGACAAGAAACTCAACTCTGAGCTAATCTGCATTAACACGGAATACAGACAAATTATATGTCACATGATGCTCAACAGATCTGATTATCAACTGAATAGTGATAATATATTTTAATATTAATATATTAAGTCTTTTTGATATACCATCTTACTTATGATTATTTGCAGGAATAGAGCACTGTAACAGACACTGTGTCATTTCAAATATGCAATGGAAAGCAATTCTTGACAGCTTAGTCAATTTAATTTTAATTTTGCTCCACAGTGGTTGAGTAATTTAAACCACCTAGAATTTGAATGATATATTACAAATTACTATAATAAATAAACAAATGATTAACCAGCTTGTTGGAGATCAGCAGGTGGCATATGAAACTCTGTTTGGGTACAGTAATGCAGAGTAAGTTATTGTGGACAAGGGACAGGAATCAGAACTATATGGTTATTGATCGTTATTATTACCATCACTAACTACTCCATAGATGGCCAATGTTTTTGGTCTTAAAGGCCATACAGGTTACTAGAGTTGTAAGTGCAAATAGGCTAATTCGTACATCTTCATATTCAGTAACCTTGAATTGTGTCACCATGGGGAAGAAGGAAGCAAGCTTTACATTAGCTTTCAGAGCCATCCTACTTCTGGCATTCAGTTCTTGACGGAAGGGGTATCTAGGTGCTATCACAGCGGTTCTCAACCGCGCCAACAGCGCGACCCCGAACCGCGTGGGCGGGGCTGGAGCGCCGCGCATGCGTGCGGGGGGCGTCGCGCATGGGGGGGCGTCGCGCATGGGGGCGGCGCGCATGG
>JANHFS010005651.1:57901-73398 GCA_032467975.1 Trimeresurus albolabris | reverse complement strand
GACACCATCGGCCCCTGCACACAGAGGCCAGCGAGCGCATGGGTGCTGGGATGCATCCAGCCATGTGGGACCTCGGCGAGTTAGCCAGCGGCTGGTTGAAGAGGGACGGTTGCCAACTTTGGGGCATGGCGCACGTGCCCATAGAAAGGGCTCTGAGTGCCACCTCTGGCATGCGTGCCATAGGTTCGCCACCACTGCACTAACACATCAGCGGTGAGATTCCTAGCAGCCACACAGATTTTCTCCATGACTATTGGTCCATAAGTTGGTTTTTCAGGTTGTGCAACAGTGCACCATCACCACTGAATTGGGTCCATCCACTTTGCTTACTGAACTCTATATTAAACACATAGTCCTTTTTCTCTAAGATATGCATTGTTTTGGCTGTTGGCAACTTCAATAAATATCTTTTAAAAACAAAGTAATTTTCTTCAGGAGAACGTATATGGTGATCATTTTTAAAAAAAAATACAAAGAATAATATTTGCTCTTATCTGATAATAAGATGGACAATTCTTTTGCAGCTAGAGGCTGCACTTTTTATTACAGTTGTTTAGTGATAGCAGGCCATTGAGCAATAATGTCAGGATGCTGATGCAACATTTTTTTTCACCCTAGGACAAATCTGTAAGAGTTTGGTTTACTAAAAAGATCTAAGGTTTACCCCCTTTGTTTTCCCTCCCCCCTAAAATTTCATAGAAAATCGTGCCTCTGTTCTTTAGCTGTTTTATGTTGAATTGTGTTAGTGCAATCTTGGAAAAATTGGGGGGGGAAGGGCCACACAATATCCATAAGTGGTTGGTAACCTACCACTAGCATTAAATAACAGCAAATGCACTTCTTGTTTTCTGACAATTTATTGAACTTAAAAAAAATCATAGCAGAAGTGTGGCTTTGGGACTGCATGTAATAGCCTTAAACAACAACTTACATCTTTCATACAAATGTATTGCCAAATTTTTCATTTCATACAGTAAGAGGCAACATGAGACAGTTTGGTATAATGGTTAAGCACCTGGCTAGTTGGATACCTTTGGGCCAGTCCCTCTCTCTCGGCCTTAGGAAAAAGGAGACAAGAGCAAAGCATTTCAAAAAAAATTTGCCAAGGAACTTGCAGGGACTAGGCTGCAATTGTGACCAACTCTCGGGACAAACAAAGGGCAACACAGTCTAGTTAGTAAATTGGAACTTTTGATAATCGTCTGCAGAATTAGAAAAATATTAATATCTGCAAGACATGTTTGCATGACAGCTTCTCTATTTTGTAACTAGACAGAAATAATGGGAAGGCTATCAATCATACATGCACATTCATGCAGACTCACTCATAAAAAACCCTAAAACAAGAATTCTTCATGACCACCAAGTTTGGACAGGCGATACACCATACTGTAAGACTTGTGGAGAATAAAAGTACTGTACTGTATACAAGAATTTTATAGAAGTTAGACACTCACTATTCCTTTTTTTTTTTTGGCACAAGTTTTGAGTGATGTTTTACTGGGCAACATACAGCACAGAAATATATGCCAAAATCACAGGCGTAGCAGAGAGATGTGCAAAATTTTGCTTGCCGTTTCATGAATGATGGGACTAATACGTAATTATACTGGGATTAGTGAATTCTATATAAGTCAATAACTTAGAAGGAATTCCAAACTTAATTCATAAACTAATTCACGGTAGGCCAAATAATTCTTAAGGTCCAAGTTTCGGCCTCACTTTCCATGCAATCATGCTGATTTTTTTTTTTTTTAGGTATTGAGGTTTTGAACATAGGAACAACAGGGACAAGGAAGAGGTTCTTATTTTGTTTGATTTCTTAAACAAAGCATGTTCTACCAGCACAAAGCTCTCTACTGCAATTGTTCTTTCCCTGCTCTTCCTTTAAAATGCTGGCAACAACACAAACAATATCTACAACAACCATTGTGATGGGGCCAGATTATGACACAAACATCATATTACCACCAAGGCAACCTGGCATATCATTATGACGGTAATATAGCAATATAATATGGTAAGATGCTTTCACCGCCACTTGACCTTGTACAAGATGATAAATGTCACTGGGGAGATCGCACAACGATAGCAGCAACAGTAGTAAACATCAGGGAAGGTCAGAAAATTTTCCCTGTCCCAGGAGACGAAATTCTTTGCTAAGCTAATTTATTCATTGTGAAGGAGGCAGGATAACTTTGTTTTTTTCACAATGTGCAGAATAACTGAACATGGAGGCAGGTCCCAAGTGACCTGGTTTTTAAAGCTTACATATTATTCACAAGGCCAAATGTCTATAATAAATAATAAAACATGCTTTCAAGAGCATGCATGCTTCTGTCATCAAAAGCTTGTCAGACTTTCAAATCTAGTGGAGAAAGCTGTTCTACATACTACACATGAATTACAGTTGTGATTCTTGAACTGTTTGCTTAATTCAATCAACAGCTTCAATGCGCCTTTTACTGAATAGTGGAGGAGTGAAAACTATCTGATTTTTGACCTTAGGAAATCCACCAGAATAATGCAGAGTGCCATCTACTGCATGCACTGGTTGATTGCTCAGTGAAATCTATCATAACCTTCAAACAAAACGAATGCAACATTGAACATTTTTTTAAAAATTCTTCAGGATAAAAAAAGGTTTGATTCTCACAATGAGAGAAGTGGACATTAGCAACGCATTTATATTTCCCGGTTTCCCATATATAACTTATTTGCATTACTGTATAAGAATCAGAGAACATTTTCACATGGTTATGCACATGAAAATTATTTTATTTCTCAGAAAACAAACCAGTACAAAACTGACCTCAGGACTGAATGTATTTATACCATATCTGCCAGAATCAATAAATCTATGTTAATAAATCTTTCATTTAACTTTTTTAATAAGCAGTTCCTACTGAAAAATATTCATTTCAGACTAAATTGTTTCAGTTAGGATAAGGAAGGCTATCAATATTCTGCTAAAATAAATTATATTAGACAAAACTATCACACATCTGTAGCATTATAAAGACTTTTTTTTTGTCCTGAACTCTGGCAAAAGTTTTTTTTTGGGGGGGGGATTCAATATATCAAAACTATTGTCTATGATAAGTAAAAAATAGAGTTCTGTAATGGCCAAAATGTGAACACAGCCATGAATGTCCACAGAAATTTTTCTAATGAAAAACAGTTTTACCTACTCAGTGGACATTATTTTATTAAAATATTGAATTATCATGTCACTTTGAAATTCAAGGTTTGTTTTTTTTTACATCAAAAATATTAATTTTTCAGTTTCCTTTTTATGTTGAAAATAAGTGGACAGCTTTCTGGAACATAAGGGCATTGATTTTTGTGAAATTGAAATAACTTTAATACATACATTTGCATACACAAATTACAGTGATATAAGTTTCAGTTTATTGCCAGTTTTTTTATCACTAGAACTTTGTCAAAGGTTCTGCTTGTTTGTTTTTTAAAGTAACAAATTCCTGAAAAAGTTTGAAAATCCCTGGCCTGTATAACAGTATGTTCTCTGGCCCCTTCAAAGTGTTACAAATTTATAGCTATGACTCTTGTTGAAAATCCACAGCTACATACAGATAATTCTCGACTTAACCACAATTGAGCCCAAAATTTCTGTTACTCAGTGAGATAGTTGTTAAGTTAGTTTTGCCCCATTTTACAACTTTTCTTGTCACAGTTCTTAAGTGAATCACTGCAGTCATTAAGTTAAGTTAGTCATTAAGTGAATCTGGCTTCCCCATTGACTTTGCTTGTCAGAAGGTCGCAAAAGGGGAACACATGACCCCAGACATTGCAACTGTCATCAGTACAAGTCAGTTGCCAAACATCTGAATTTTGATCACATGACTGTGGGGATGCTGCAATGGTTGTAAGTGTGAAAATGGTCATAAGTCACTTTTTTTTAGTACTGTTCTAACTTCTGTGTTTCTGTTCAGAACTCAGACTGTTTAGTGACCATTCAAACTTACAACATCACTGGAAAAAGTGACTTATGACCATTTTTCACACTTATAATCATTACAGCATCCCCACATGGACATGTGATCAAAATTTAGACCCTTGGCAACTGACTGATATTTATGACGGTTGCCGTGTCCCGGGATCATCAAGGCCTTTTGCGGCCTTCTGACAAGCAAAGTCAATGGGGAAAACCAGATTCACTTAACAACTGTGTTACTAATTTAACAAGTACATTGTTTCACTTAACAATTGTGGCAAGAAAAATCATAAAACGGGGCAAAACTCACTTAACAAAAAAACTTAAAAAAAACTTAAAATGGGAAGAATAAAGAATTAAGCTAAAACATAGTAAAAGTTTGAGCTGGCAATAGGCCCACCCAGGTTCTTTTCTCTAAAAAAAAAATTGTTCCGTATAACATGTATTCTTTACTTTCACAACTTTAAGGCACAGCAAGACAGCAGGAAACTGCGGACAAGAAGATTCTCAAGAAGATTAAGGGCAGCAGCCAAGCACTCTTAACATTCATCTTAAAACACAGAACATAAGTAAGTGAATTTTTACCAACTTAAATATGAACCATCTTTTTAGTATACAGGTAAGATGCAAGGCAACAAACCATAAGATGTACTACACAATCTGTGACCTGTCTCTGGAATCACATCCCAATTGGCTGTCAACTTACAAATTCATTAGGGCTTTCTTCCAACCACACATACACAAACACAAACACACCAATTCACTGTATCTGAAGGACAGCCTTGCTTCTGGGTTTCTCTATTGATTTCTGGGTTCACACAACACCGGGATCCACAGCCCAGCTGCCTTAAGGTGGCTTTGCAGAGAGCGCTTGGCTCGAATTCAAGGTGGCCTCTGTGAATCCTGATATATCCCCACGCGCTGTCATCCTTTTGAGCCTTCAAACGCGACCAGCAAAACGACCTGCGAGAAAAAGGGGCACAAAATCGCTCCAGGCCAGCGATTTTGGTTCTCATCCACATCTTCACTTAGAGACGGGGAAGACAGAGACCCACCGCACTTCTGAACTCTGTCCAAAACACACACACACACACACACACACACACACACACACACACACACACACCCCGGAGTCCAGCTCGAGCCGTTTCTCGGAAGGATCCCCGCTCCGGTTTTCGTTTTTTTGTTTTTATTTTTGTTCTTTTCCAAGTTGGGGCTGAAGGCGAAAGAGAGTTCGCGCTTCCCTCTGCGCTCCTCGCAGGAACGACCGCTTCCCATCAACGTCCAGCTCTCGCTTAGCAGCCGCCGCCACTTTCCTCCGCCGCGCCCACCCAGAACGCCGTTTTTACAAAAAGATGCAGCAGCAGCAGCGAGAGGAGAAAAAGATGTCTAAGGCGCTGCAGCAAAAGAAGCAGCCCCAGCGGCGCTGCTTCCTTCCCGGGCGCCGCCGCCTCTTCCGCAGCCTGCGGGTCGCCTCCCCCCCCCTCTCCTCCAGCCTGCCGCCTTCCTCCTCTCCGGGACCCAGGAGCCAAAGGAAGAGCGGGTCGTTCTTGTCCCGGGCGGGCGGTCCGCCCCGGCGGGGCGGACCCTCAGCGAGGACTGGGCAGGGCTCCCCGCCCGAGGGAGGGAAGAATTGGAGGCTCTCTCGACGGGCGGCACCGGGAAGTCCGGCGTCAAAGGGCTTTCCCGCTGCACCGCCCGAGGGCTCCCCGCGTCCCAGCCCTCAGCTGAAGGGCAACGACCCGCGCGCCCCGCAGCCCAGCCAGCGTCCCCGCCCGCCCGTACCGGTTCTGGCCTCCGCCGCCGCCCCGGGGACTCACCGTCCTGTGCCTCTGCTGCTGCTGCTGCTGCTGCTGCTGCTGCTGACGGCGTCGCTCCAGTCCCAAGAAGCAGCCGGCGGCGGTCAGCGCCGGTCCTCCTCCACCTCCACCGCCGCCGCCGCCGCCGCCGGGAATCCTGGAGAGGACGAGCAGCAGTGATCTGCCCGCGGTGGCCGCCATCTCTCCACTGGAAGTCGCCGTTCTCCGGCAGGCAGCGCTGCGGGATTGCTCGAAAGGGGGTGGGGAAGGATCCCCGCGCGCGGCAGCCAATCGCGCGGCCCTCCGTGTTCAGGGCGCGGGCACCGCATGTCAATCCCAGGCCAAGCCCGCCTCTGCCTCCGCCCTCGCCCGGCGCCAGGCTGCAGCGGCTGCAGGAGAGCCGGGGAAAGAGGGGGGGAGGAGGGATCTCCCTCAGAAAATGGTTACGTGGGGAAGGAGCCAGGGAAATAGGCAGGGAGGGAAGGGCCGTGTGAGCCCCGCACGACTCACAAACGGGGGGGGCTATGAAATGCGAGGTGTGCAAGGAGGAGAACCTCGGACTTAACCAGTTAAACTTACTCCAAGCCGGTTGTCCTGGAAGTCAGTCCCACCACTGAGTTCTGACTTGGAGATACACACACATACTTACACACAATGATACCTGTTATATACTGCAGATAGTCTTTGATTTACAAACGCAATTTAGCATGTCATTTCCGTTGCTAAGCAAGATAGTTGTTGAGTAAGTTTTGCACCCTTTTCGGGCCATGGTTGTTAAAGGAATCGGTGCAGTTTAGTAAATCATTTGGTCATTAAGCAAATCTGATTTCCCCCATTGACTTGATCTGTTGGAAGCCAGCTGGGGGAGGTTACAAATGACGATCACATGACCCTGGGATAATGCAGCTGTCATAAATACATGCCATTTACCAAGGACCCAGATTTTGATCGTGGGGATGCTACAATGGTTGTAAGTGGGAAAAATAGTCAGAAGTCACTTTTTTTCAGTTCTGTTGTAACTTTGAACAGTTACTAAATGAATGGTTGCAAGTTGAGGACTATCTATTTTTTATTCATTTATTCATTACTAATGCTTTATGCAGCTGTAGGTGTGAGACTCTAAGCAATGTACAAGCAGCAACATAATTCACTAATCAAATGAAGAAATCAATACATCAAAAAGAAGAGATGTCATCAGCAGTGACAATATTACAATCATGAAACCATGACAGTTTATATCATCCAACAGCCAGATTCAACCCCAGCTTGGATACCACCACCCATTCTAACTTTAGTCTCAAATTTTTACCCCAAAAAACATTCTTTTAAAAGCTTCCTAAATGTTGTAATGGAGGATTCAGTTTCACATCACTTCTGGTATTAAGAGGGATCCTTCCATGATATTCTACATTTTAAAAGCACATCCTATTGGAGTTTCCAGTTGCCCACCATATTAAGGGGAACTTCATCCACTCTGGCTCCAGATCAATAGCAAGGGATGTTACACCCTGAAGGTCAATTCACAACTCAAAAGCCACAAGTTTTGCATTTCTGTTTTAGAGTCAGATGACTTCCTAAAGTAAAGCCACTTCAACCCCAAAACAGTTTCAATACAAGGCTATATCAATTTAGGCCCTACTTGAGGTGAATGCAGTTGCCAGTTGTTGCCAAAAATATTTTACTGAGGAAGTAGAGCTTTATGTTGCCTTTCCTTGGTAAGATGTCTCTTCAAAAGGCTTTAGGGACTGGTGATGTCAGATTCCTATAAGATGTAGCGTGTAGTAGTTGGTCATCATGAATTCCTTGTATACAGGTAGTCCTCGACTTACAATCATTCATTTAATGACCATTCAAAGATGAAAAAAGTGATATGACCAGTCCTCACACGACCGTTGCAGCATTCCCCATAGTCATGTGATCAAAATTCAGCCACTAGGCAAACTGTATGTATTTACAATAATAGTTATTGTGTCACAGGTTCACGTGATCACCTTTGCAAACTTCTCAGTCAACTTCCAACAAGCAAAGTGGGGGAACAAAGATGTGGGGGAACAAAGTCAGTGGGGGAACAAAGATGTGATTGGAGGGTAGCCATGCAAACTGGGGAGGAAGGACTTGCTGTGCATAGTACAATATGTGTACTTATGTACAGGTGGTCCTCAGCTTACAGCTGGTTGCTTTAGTGACTGTTCGAAGTTACAACAGATCTACCTTGGTGTTATTTATAAGCTAGATTCGAAGTTCTGATGATCAGGCCCCTCCCACAGTCACATGACCAAACTTTGGGCACTTGGCAACTAGGGCAGATTTATTACTATTTGCATTCTGTGGTCTTGTAACCATATCTTAGTACTGTTTTGCTGAAAACTGGCATTTATGTCTGGTTTTCAGCAAAACCATGCCTATAGTGGAACATTTGGTTTGCTTAACAATCCTCCCACAAAAGGTTGTAAAATCAGGTCAGTTGTGTGATTGACCCATTTTACAACCATCATGACTTATGACCAGGTTCAATTATGGTCATGGACTATCAGGATTGTTTCCAATCACATTTTGTCTTTCTAATCTGGATTTCTACCAACTCTAATACTTGGGAGCTGCAAAAACATGGGACTGAGAACTACCGCCCAGGGAAGATGGGGAGCACAGAAAAACATGGGATTGGGAACTATCACCCAGGGAAGATGGATGGCATAGAAATTTAATAAACAAATAAATAATACTTACAATCTTGGGTTGTAAGTCTACCTCTACTCTAAGAGGTACTCAAACCCCTTTGCAGATATGAATATAAACAAAATCCACATAAAAACTGAATAAATAAAACTGTTTCTGAACTCCTTTCTTGCAACATCTGCTAGAGCAAATAGAGAAAGTGCAAACACTGTCACAAATTCAGTATAAATTAATTGAGGTCTTGGCTATAGAAGAAAGAAAAATCCCTTTTATGGCCATCCTCCCTTAACTTTTGCACAGATCACAATAGGCTACTGCATTATTTGGGGGGGGGGATTGCATTAGAGAACTTAAAATAGTACATCAGAGAAAAACAACCCAGAATAAATTGATTGGTCGAGCTGAATAGCCCAAATGATATGGTGACAGGAAGAATTTGTGGGCATCTCTGTATAATAAAGCAAATCTGGCTGGGATCTACAATTCTGGCAGTTGCAACATGCTGAAAGAAGAGATCAATGCACAGCTCGTTACCGGATGGCAAAGCTGAAATCGTTAGAGGTGTAAATGGAGCAGGACGAGTGACAAGGAGGGAAAACCCACTAATACTCAGAAAACATGGATCTGCAAAGATGGAACATGCCGAAGTTAAAGCTTATTCTCACAAAGAGGAAGTACAATAAAACCTCAAATGGTTAAGGGAAATTTTCCAACCTGTGCTCAGTGAGTCTGATGGGAAACAGGTTAACACACTCTTGGTCAACTGACTGACAATTCTGTTGCAGAGGGGTGGAATAAGCAAAAAAGCATTTCCCACAGTTCTGGTAATAGGCTGGAAATTGGACAATAACCTTGTGGTCTTCTAGCAACACATGCTCATTGCCAAATCACACAGCAATTTTGCACAATTGGTCAAGAACAATGCCAGCCTAGCATTAGCATCATGCTGAGCAGAAACAGTGGCTGAAAGATGTCAGACCCCAAAAACCCAGAACAACACGAGTTCCTTTATTGCTCTTTATCTATAGACAGAATCTTGCCAGTCTAAAGCAACCATATACTGTACATGATATAGATACTGTTCTATTTTCGAGGAAGAGGCATTGAGATGAAGTATGGGTTCAAACAAGTCTTCCTTTATTCCAAACGGCAATAGAACTGGTTACAAAATGGTCCGGTTCCCTTTTATAGTCCCCTGCAAGGTACCTTGCTGGCCAATCGTTGCAAGGGCTTTTCCCCACATACGCACAAGGCTGGAAACAGCCTTTCTGGTCCCGGGCATCCACGTGGTCTGCCCGGGCCAATTGTTGCAGCCTGCATCTGCAGGCCCAGGACATAACATCCCTCCCCCTTGGATAAAATGATAAGGCACACTTATTATTTTAAATATTCCAACACTCCATTAGATTGCTTACATTGCATATATACACAACAAGCTACAATCTTACTACCACCATACTCCCCATTCCTCTTGATCTACATTTACTTAACCCGGACTACTAGGCCTGCCCATGAACTGACAAGGACTTTACATAGTCTTGTAAGTATTTGGGAGGACCTCTGGCCCGCCCTGATGTTCTCGGTGCCTGGCCTGCGAGCTCGCCTGCCAGGCTTGGCAGACCAGGACTTTGATGGCCCCTTGACTCAGGTGACCTTCCACCATACTGACTGGCCGGCGTCTGTAACCCCAGACCAGAGTTCCTTGGTGGGGTGGTATTCCCCAAACCCACACTGGACCCCTGTTGGAAACATTGTTCTGCGAGGCCAAGCCCAGTAGATGGATTGGCCTGACGTTCCGGTTGGCTGTCTTGTTCCATAGACCCGGTGCCCGAGTCAGGAGCTACCTCGTTGGCAAAACCTCCTTCTGGCCCCTGTGAAACTCCCCCATCGTGGAGAGACTGTGATCCACAATCGTGATTGTGGTCTTCCTCTCCCCGGAGAGCCGAGCAGGAGCGGAAGAGTTGCTGGGCAGATGCCAGCGAAGCTGATCGATATGCCGTCGAATTACATGACCATCCTCCAAGGCCACTTCGTATGACAGCAGCCCCGAGACCTTGCATACAATTGCTATCACCCAGAGATGTCCAGGTCCATAGTTCCTCGCCCAGACCGGATCACCCACCTGTAGTCTCCTAGGTGCCCGCAGCTGCGACACCTGTGAAGCCACCCGGTCTGGGTGCAATCTGTCCAGTTTCGTGATGAGGCGGTGACCCCAGCGGAGTTCAGCTGGGCTCTTTCCAGTAGCTGTGCACGGTGTGGTGCGATGGCAAAGAAGAAAGTCTGCTAACCTGTGATGCCAGTTTCCGTGAGTGTTCTGCTTTAAGGCATCCTTGGTTGTGCGCACCATCCGTTCAGCCTGGCCATTGGAAACTGGATGTAACGGTGCAGATGTGGCATGCCGGATCATGTTGGCCTGGAAGAAAGCCTTAAACTCAAAAGAAATGAATTGGGGTCCATTTTCGGAGACAAGGACATCTGGAAGTCCGTGTCAGGCAAAGATCCCTCTCAGCACCTGGATGGTCCTAGCAGTAGTAGTGGAGGAGACTGGCACGACCTCTAGTCACTTGGAATGGCTGTCCACGAGGAGTAGGAAGAATTGCCCCTGAAAGGGCCCAGCGTAGTCAATATGGGCCCTTGACCAAGAGGTATGAATCTCCTCCCACCTATGAACTGGGGCCTGGGGCCTGGGGCCTGGACTGTTGACAAACAATGCACCCGTGGACCTGGGCCTCGGTGTCTTTATCGAGCCCAGGCCACCAAAGATGGCTGCGTGCTAACGCCTTCATCCAGACTATTCCCGGATGTCCCTCGTGCAGAGACTGCAGGATTCTAATCCTCAATGAGGTTGGGATCACTACTCTGCTACCCCATAAAAGGCAACCCTTGAAAGTGGAAAGCTCATGCTTCCTTTGCCAGAAACTTTGGAATTCTGCACCTGGACACGTGTCAGGCCATCCTGACAACACCCATGTCAGCACGTGTGTAAGCATTTGATCAGTGGCAGTTTCTGCAGCCATGTCCCTAGCATTGAGGGGAGATTCAGGCAATTCCTGAATGGAAAGAATGTGAAGAGCAGGAGCAGGATCTGCCTCTATCTGTTGTAGAGGTAATCTGCTGAGGCCATCTGCATGGCCCATTTCTTTGCCTGGTTTGTGAACCAGAGTGTAGTCGTATGCTGACAGGAAAATTGACCATCTCAGCATTCTAGGAGAGATTATGTATGGGGTTTGTTTAGACCATGAAGTTGCAGCTATATAAGAAGTCATGGAATTTCTTTATGCCCGCCACTATGGCCAAGGCTTCTCTGTCAATCTGAGCATAATTATGCTCTGCAGAAGATAGAGTCCTGGAATAGTAGGCCACAGGGACTTGTGTCCCATCAGCCTTCAAGTGACTGAGCACTGCCCCAACCCCATGTGGGGATGCATCATAGTTGATGCACACAGGCAATTGCTCATTGAAATGCGCTAAAACTGCATTTGAAGAGAGCAAGACCTTGACCTCTGTGAAGCTCCTTTCATGGACCTTTGTCTACTGTCATGGAGCCTGTTTGTCCAAGAGCTGGTGTAAAGGCTCAGCCACTGCAGCCTTGTGAGGTAGAAATAAGTGATAAAAGTTTAACAGTCCCAGAAAATCCTGAAGTTTGCTTTTGGACTTAGGACTTGGGGGCCTGCTGAATTGCTTGAAGCTTGAATTCAGCAGGATGGATGCCTTCAGCATCAATACAGAATCCCAGAAATTCAGTGGATGTAACTCCAATTTTACATTTATCTTGCTTCAGCTTCAGCCCCGCTTGGCGGAAATGAAGCAAGACAGCCCTTAGGCTTTCAGCCAAATTCAAAGATGACTCCCCAGCAATGAGGACATCATCAAAGTAGGGACAGACCCCAGGAATACCACGGAGCATTTGCTCCTTCACACTTTGGAAGATGCCAGGGGCTACGTTAACCCCAAACTGCAGCCTTTTTACTTTGAAGGCTCCCTGGTGTGTCACAATTGTTTTGGCCTCAGCTGTTGCCTCATCAACAGGTAACTGTTGGTAGGCCTGTGCCAAATCAAGCTTTGCAAAGATTCACCACCCTTTGAGGGAGGCCAGAATGTGGCTCACCACATGCACTGGATACGCATGCTGTTGCAAGGCTTTATTAAGAGTGCATTTATAATCCGCACAAATTCGGACTTCTCCATTTGCCTTCAGAGGCGTGACTATGGGGGTTTCCCATGGACTACTGTCCACAGGCTCTAAGATTCCCTGCTGGAGCAGCTTGTCCAGCTCTGCATCAATTTTGTTTTTTAAGGCAAAGGACACCCTTTGTGGCTTGATCTTAATGGGTGTGATGGCTGGGTCTAAACATAAAGCAATGGGAGGCCCCTTGTACGAGCCAAGCTCTGAACTGAACACATCAGCAAATTCCTTACAAACTCCCGCAAGGCCTGACATTTGCAGACTGTGAAGTCCAGTCACTTGAATCCCAAGGGCCTCGAACCAATCAAGTCCAATGAGACTCGTGCGATCACCCACAACTACCACCATATCTAGCAATCCTACAAAACTCCTACGCTGCACCTTGAGCGTGGCCTCCCCCTTCACACTGACTCTGGAATTCTGGAAGTCAATAAGGATTAAATTGGAGGGCCTGAGTTTAACTCGTAGGCCACTCCTATTGCAAATCTTTTTAAAAGTGTCTTGAGAAATGATTGATAAAGCAGATCCTATGTCCAGCTCCATCAACAAGGGAATTCCTTGCAACTTCATGTCAAAGTGAAGCTTCTTCTTAAGTGGCCTATGTGCCCCTGTTTTGAAAATGCTCCTGCGCAACGCGCAGAAACCTACCCTATGTTGGCTAGGGACCCTGGTACCTTTCCGAAGCAATTCTTCTGAAGTCTTGTTCTTCCGGCGACCCAAACAGACGGAGGCAATATGGCCTTGCCTGCCACATGCCCGGCAAATGGTGGAGCAGAAGCGGCAGTTGGAATGCTTGTGGCGTCCTCCACATCCGAAACACCGAGGGAATGAAGTTACCTTTTCTTTGTGCTCTTGAGGCCTTTTCTCCGCTGCCTGCTGAAGTCTGTCCACCTCCTCTTCTTGATCCTGTTCGGATTCTTCCTGAGCGACCTCTTGATGGATGGAGACCATTGCTGGAGGATTCTTGGTGAGCTGCAAGGCCTTCACAGTGCCACCCACTGCTTCTTCAGCTGCAATCTCTCTCAAGGCATCTTGTAAAGAGACATCTTCTTTGGCAAAGATCTTCTGCTGCAGCTCACGACTTCTTAGTCCACAAACTAAACAATCCCGCAGCCTCTCTTCCAGGTCCTTGAATTCGCATGGCCTAGCTGCTTGTCGGAGCGCAGCAATAAAGTCCACAGCAGACTCACCAGGCCTCTGGTCCCTCTGCTCAAATGCATGCCGCCATGCAATCACTGAGAGCTTGGGTTTGAAGTGTTCTCGCAGCATCTTCTTCAATTCAGCATAAGCAATTGATTCTAGTGATGCTGGGGCGACCAGATTCTCAGCTATATCGAAAGTCTCTTGCCCACAGACACACAGTAAAGTAGCAGCTTTGAGAGCGTCTTCCCTCACTTGGTTTACTCAGAAGTAATTCTCCACCCGAGCCACATAGGAACTCCAGCATTCTGGATGTGATGTATCAAATTCCAAGAGACGGCCACTTTTGGACATTGTTGCTACCCTGGAGCTTCGTCAAAGCCTCTAGCTGCAAGGTTTGAGAAGGGGTCCCTCTTGTTGAGCTCACCTCCAGCATTCTCGTACTGGCAGGCAGAGTTGCAATCTCTGGACGCTGAACTTCCCAGCACTTCAGGCCTCTCTTTGTGGGTCAGCCTAGCTTTTTCTTTGTTGTTTTCCTTGCAGCAATCCCACCTTCATCGCCAATGTTCTGTTTCCAAAGAAGAGGCATGGAGATGAAACGGAGTAACAAAAACAGTCTTCCTTTATTGCGATTCACCAACAGAACAACTAACAAAAATGGTGCAGGCCCTTTTATAGTCCCCTGGTAGGAACAGCTTCAGCCAATCATTCCATGGCATTCTCCCGCCTTGCGCGTGCCTGTCTGGCCCCGAGCAACCACATGGTCTGCCCAGGCCCTTCTGCAGCTTTCCTGAGCCTGCTGAGTCATTCAGCAGGCCCAGGACACAACATTTTAGGTGACTGGGAAGAAACCTAACTCTACATGACAGCAGTTATCCTGCATATTCAGGTTCCATTGCTAACATAAAAGGGCTCAGGGATGAAAAATGGGGACTTTAGAACAGACCCTGGATTGTTACAAAAGACACTGGGGGAGCTAGTAGAAATCCTGATTAAGACAATAAATAGCCTGACCTGGGATTAAGTAACCTTTTTATGGCCAAAATAAATCCAAGCACCTAACTAGGATTATAGATTCTTATAAAAAGGAAGGCTTAAATTTGCCATAAGATAGTGCTTAATGAATTTCACTTTCACATTTGTAGTATTTATTTTCAGCATTTTTTGTAATTCATCACTAAATGCTAAGCAATTCAGCTGCATTATCTTCTCAGTCCAGACCAGAAGAACAAACCAATTACCATATAAAAAGACATTTTTCCAATTTCACACTATATTGTTGTCAATGTCAGTTTTGAAAAGGCAGTACTGAAGGCAATTAAATTTCATTATTAGGCACATTTTCTGCATACATCAGTAACCTGTATACAAAAATAAAAGGGTTTGTGGCTCTTTAATATCTACTGGATATATCAATAAAAATTATGTAGGAGCAGTTCATGCATATGAATACGACTTCTCTAATATGGAAGATAAGATAGAAGACTTAAATAGCAAAAAGAAAAATTATTAGCAAAAATCTATGCAAAGGCCTTTCCCTTAGTAACTACCCATCTTATTTCATACCAATATACAAATGTTTCTGAAAATGATTCCAGAATCCATGAAGAAAGATTGTTCTTTGGATTGCCAGCATCGGTATCAATACAATTTCTCCAAAACCTAGATGAGGGAATGTGACACACTAAAGAAAGAAAGTAATCCTTATCAACTAAGGAGAAACTTCCTGACAGAACAATTA
>JANHFS010005651.1:13222-26682 GCA_032467975.1 Trimeresurus albolabris | reverse complement strand
ATATCTTATTTAAAGAGTTAACACCAGATGTGGCTGAGCATGCCATGCAAATATTCTCACTGATGTCATGCATACATTTTGTTAAGCCATAATGTGCTTTGTTTTGGCTTGCCCAGTGTTTTGAGTGACTTCAGTCAGCTAAGGGTTATTCAATAAGCTGCAGTTAAGCCTTGACAGTGGGGTTGCACTGGAGAACTTGGCTGAAGACTTTGACAATGGATTTTATGGCATGTTCTAGAATGGAAAATGGAAGTAAGTAAATGTATTCCAGATTATGTGTTGATGTTATATAGAAATAGTCATCATTGTCAGCCATTCAGTCATGTCTGACCCTTGGCCACTCTGTGAATTAGCACTCTCCATGCCCCTTGATCTCTCACTGCCTCCTTCAGATCTGCCATACTCATCCCAGTGTCATTCTTTATAGTGTCCGGCCAGCAGGTGCTAGGGTGACCCTTCTCCTTTTTCCGCTGATCACTCCCAGCATGATTGACCTTTCTCTCATGACATGACCAAAGTATGACAGCCTGTTTGGTGAATAGAATAAGAATAAGAATAAGAATTAGAATAACAGAACCTTGGAGGTCTTCTAGTCCAGCCCCCTGCTCAAGCAGGAGAACCTATACCATCTCAGACAGATGATTATCCACTCTCTTCTTGAAAATCTCCAGTGATGGAGCGCCCACGATTTCTGGGGGTAAACTGTTCCTCTGGTTGATTGTCCTCACTGTCAAGAAGTTTCTCCTTAATTCCAGGTTGCTTCTCTCTTTGACCAGTTTCCAACCATTGTTTCTCATCCTTCCCTCTGGTGCTCTGGTGAACAACCTGACCCCCTCTTCTTTGTGGCACCCCCTCAGATACTGGAATACTGCTATCATATCTCCCCTATTTCTTCTTTTCTTTAGACTACCCAAACCCAAGTCCTGCAGCCATTCTTTACATGTTTTAGTCTCCAGGCCTTTAATTATCTTAGTTGTTCTTTGAATTTTTTCCAAACTCTCAACATTTTTTTTGTGATATGGTGACCAAAATTGGCTGCAGTATTCGAGGTGTGGCCTTACTAGGGCTTTATAAAGCGGTACTAATACTTCGTATGATCTTGATTCTATGCCTCTGTTTATCACTTGGCTTCAAGTGATATTTTTGGTGAGGTTCGGTCTAGAACTTCTTTGTTTGTTATTTTTGCAGTCCATGGGATACGTAATAATCGCTTCCAGCAGCACATTCAAAGGCATGCACCCTTCCTCTATCTGACTTTTCCAAGTTTTGTAGTCATAAGTAGCAATTGGAAAAATTCTTGTGACAACTAATTGCATTTGGTTGTGAGGCTCATCTCATCCCAGACATTCTCTTTTTGAGCTATTACCATCTGGCAGGCTGTACAGGATAATTAAAACAAAGACAAATAGGCTTAAAAAATAGTTTTTTCCCCCAGAGCTGTAATTATATTAAATACCACAGTATAGTGCAACATTGAAGTGCAGTATTAGGGGCAGCGCAGTGGTGAATAGAATGTGAAGGATGTGTGTATATAATGCATGTTCTTATTTGTGATTTTTATTTGTGTGTAGTGTGCACTGTGGACAGCACTTAATTTGATTGTGAGTTACACAATGACAGTAAAGATATTCTATTCTAGTCTATTCCAGTCTATTCCAGTCTATTCTATTCTATTCTAGTCTAGTCTAGTCTAGTCTAGTCTAGTCTAGTCTAGTCTTTATTCTTCCAGATGTTATTCATGCCAGACATTGCAATTCTTCCAAATGCTGTACGTCCAAATGCTGAGTTCTAAAGTTAGCAAAGAAGTGTAGTTATATTAAAAACTAAAAGATAAAATACAAATAGTAGGTACATTGCTAATCACAGGGTCTAGGACAGTGTTTTTCAATCCTGACAACTTTAAGATGTGTAGACTTCTAGAATCTCCAGCATGCTGACTGGGGAATTCTGGGAGTTGGTCCACACATCTTGAATTTGTCACGGTTGAGAAATACTGTCGTGAGGATGTCACTGGAAAGTCAGGGGCACATATTTGTATATATTTGGGTAGATGTGAAAACTTATATCAATATCAATAATTTTATGTATTAATACACACATAAAAATACTGGGAAAAGCTACTATGACTACCCTTATCTTATTTTCTCCCAGAATGTTTTTTAGAAGGTCCTTTTATGTCTCAGAGGCATTGTGGGAAATTAAGCATGGCTATTACTGCATTGATTCTGCTTATAATTTTCTGTCTAATACTCAGATGCCTACAGGAGGTGTAAATAATCATTTTCTGAATAAGTAGATGGACTATCAGGACTTGATTTTATTATTTGTCTGGCTTAAGCAGAAAATGGCATAATGGACTTGGTATATTAATTACTTTCCCAATCAATAGTTGCATTTTAGGTGTACTGGATTGGTCTGCTTTCATGAAATTATAAATAAATGCTGAGTTGTGTGTATAAGAGTAGAATAAAGAATGTGTAATAAAGGCATTGTTGTTTTTAGAGGCGTATAAACCTCAAAATGTTCAAGCTGAGATCTATTCGTTCAAATGTTGCTTTAGATATAGGTAGCCCTCAACTTACGATCACAATTGAGCCTCAATTCTTTGTTACAGCTTTACTCCTTTACAATCTAATTGTATTTGAGCTAAACGGTTCCATGTATTAGTAGCTTTTTAAATACTGTAGTAGAATTTTTGGGTGGAATTTTTCTAATAAATAATGATCATGAATTAACCTCCTTTTTTAAGATACAAGTTAGTGGTATCTTGATTCAGTTTTGCCACCCAGACATGCGGGTAATTTTCCTTTAGTGACTGTTTGCAGTTACAAAAGTGATGAACATGTAAATTTACAATTGATCCTTGCATTTATGACCTTCACAGGTCTGGAAAACACAGGAAACCTGAACGAAAATAATACAGGTAGTCCTCGACTTACAACAGTTCATTTACTGACTTAACAAACTTGTTACTTAATATCAGCAATGATTCACTTAACAACTGTGGCAAGAAATGTTGTAAAATGGGGTAAAATTCACTTAATAAATGGCTCACTGAGCAACTGAAATTTTGGGCTCCATTGTGATCGCAAGTTGAGGACTTTCTGTAAGCACATTTGTGGATTCACTTAGAGACCGCTTTGTTTAATGACTGAGTTGTTGGTCCCCTGTGTGGTCGCTAAACAAGGGCTACTTGTAAAGGATTTCAGAGATTGATACAGAATAAATTCTCTTTTGGAACTGACATTAAACTTGAAATGGAAAACAAAATTGGTTGTAAGGATGGACCTCACTGAGCATTATTTTGTCTGAAGGATATTTTTGTTGTTGTTGTTGCTAGTGGGAAAGGCCCCCCTAGCTATTTCCAAAATGGAAATATAAATCATGAGAAAGGTTCAGTGGACGGCAGCCAATACATTTCAGTTGAGGAGAGTCAATTTGTACAGTCAGCAGTGATGGTAATGCACTTTCCGATGATATGATGATTTACCTTGTTACTGTTCCATGCACGTGTCTTGAATGATGATAACTGCATCTGACAATTATGTCACCTGCAGAAAAATGAAATATAGACCATATTTAAGACACACTTGTTGTTTGACATCTGCAGCATTTTAATTATCATATCCAGAATTATTACTAGAATCCAGAGCTGGTCAATTATTTTATAATTTTAGGTACAGTGCAGTACTTATCTTGTTCTTTTACAGAATATTTATAGGGATAAGTGTCCTCTCAAAGCTATAACAGACAATCAGACTGAGATGATAAATTATCCTAGGTGAGAAGACAGTAAACATTTTGGCTTCTGTTTAATCCTCAGGTGGTTGAATCTAGATGCTGAGTCTATGCCAGTTTTGCTCCCCCAAAGCTTTCAGAATCTCTTAACAAATCCCAGAATAGTCCACATATCCATTGTCTTATCAGAAGAATCATAGAATCTTAGAGAACTTAGAAGACTTCTAGTCCAACCCCCTGCCCAAGACAGAAGACCTTATTACATCCTGGACAAATGGCTGTCCAATCTTTTCTTGAAGACACCGGTGGTGGAGCACCCACAACTCCTGGAGACAAGATGTTCCATTGATTAATTGTTTTTACTGTCAGGAAATTTCTCTTTAGTTCCAGATTAGATTTCTCTTTAATGAGCTTCCACCCATTGCTGCTTTTTTTGTCCTTAGGGGAACTGAAAAATAAGTTGACCTCCTCTTCTCTATGACAGTGGTTATTCAGCACATGGAAAAGATGTGAGACTCAACAAGGCTGGTCTACTGGTATATTGCCTGTGACAGTAGCAAGGGCCTCTATGGTAAGAGATGAAGTTTTCCCTTTCAGACTAAGCCAATTTAGTTTCTGTTCCCAGAGGAATGGAATTCCCACTAGGTTGGAATTAATATGATAGCCTATTAGCCTGAGTTTGGTCAAAGAAATGACCCATTTGCAATGGGTATCTTCTTCCAGAAATCAAATTGAGATTTATACCACAAGTATGGTAGTGAAGTCCTCTATTGACAGTTGTCCTATGTTGAAAGATTTTTGCACCAGATGATCTGTCATTGGTCAGGAATCTTAAAAGAGGTTAACATTTCTATGCTTCACGATGCTACCTTAAATTTAATGGGTAAACAGACATAAGACTGCAGATTGTTCATAGGATTAAGAGATCAGTTACAGCTTTTGAGTGATGCCTGCTATCTTATTAAAACAAGCCACTGTGCATTGTGTCCTAAAAATTGCACATACTTTGGTCTTAAGCAAAAATGACCTTAATCAGAAATCCAAAGTGTTCTTCGTAATGCTTACCCCAAGAATACAATAAATTTTAAGAGTTTCTCTAAACTTGGAGCTGCAAGAAATGTAGAATGAGTCTTTCACATTCCTCATTCCTTCAGGAGTCTGTATTTTGTTTGGATGTGAGGCAGAGCATTGCTCTTCCTCCTCTCTATCAACCCTTGATGTGGTCCCAGTCCACTTGAGTGGGAACATGGTACCTGTGGCTTGTCTTGCGTTTATATTCTCAAATGCTCCAAATGTTTAGAAGAACAGAGATAGCGGGTCTCACCTTCTGTTTCCTGAACTGAGCTTGGAGTTAGATGAAGGAGCAACAAATGGCAGAGATCTAAACTCATAAGGAACACATGAATTAGAAAAGTATGATCACAAAACATCATCAGGCTATGCAACCATGGTATGGTTCCAACAAAATCAGTTGGGGTAAGCTTCCATTGTCTAGGAAAGTGATACCACCAGCTAGACCAGCGGCTCCCAACCTTTTCTATACTCCACATCCCTAGAACGCTTCTGATATATTCTTGCACCACTTACAAAAGTTCGAAATAGAGCAATGAATTATGTATATACACTATAATTTTGAAAATCCAAGTTTTCACACCCCCTGGAATATTGTTTCACGCCCCCCGGGGATGCGAGCACCCCCGGTTGGGAACCCCCGAGCTAGACAATGCTATATTGAGCATATTGAAGGAGGATACAATGCAAAGCAATAAGATTTGAAAGATACATCCTTCCCTACAATTGAATAACAGAGACCAACACTGGCTACTACTAACTGTGACTGGCCTACTTTCCTTGACATATAAAAGGCACATGAAACTTTCTGCATTTGAAATTATTCCTGCATCTCTGCTGTCTTAGGAAGCTGAATGAGAGAGATTTTCTCTCATTCTTTCTACTTTCTCCATCTGCTAACAGCTCATTAGTTAACTCATCTATATGCACCAGCTTTGATTCTGAAATGGTTGTTGGAAATTAGGGACTTCCTTATTTCCCATGTGCTGTAAGAGAAAAGTGCCACAGGAGTTGCTTTGATCTGCTTCCACATTTTTGACTGGGAGGCTGAACCAATCAAGTTGCTTGTAGAAACTGCAGTGCAGGAGTATGGGGTTTGACAGCATTGTTTAACAGCTACTAAATGGGAAGAAGTTCCCTTTTGTTGTCCTCCTCTTTAATAGATAATGCTGCTTTTCTTGGGGGTGTCTACATTTAGAGGGGTCCGTTTTGTTAATGCACATAATTCAGCAGCATCAGTTAACAAATATTGACTCCCCTGCTTTCCTTCTTGCCTTTTTCATTAATAAGCTGAATTTTGCTAGGATTAATAGATTTTCCCCCTGGCCTGCTTTGAGTAATTTTATTAGTGCTGAGCCTTCATAATTTGATAACCAGAATATATTCTTGTGGACAGTTCGGCTTGCAATTAACTGTCCAGGAATTTCAGATGTAACACTACAAGTGGCTTAGCCATAACTGAGAAATCAGGAATTGGCAGCAGGAAAATTAATTGCAATCTTTCATTTGCAGAGCTTTCTTAATGAGTGGTGACAACTGTTACACAACAAAACATTTTCCTAGGTCGGTATAATGCCACAAAACTAACTCAGTAATTGTCCAATTAAAATCTCGACACACTGATCTGAATGGATGATGCTTTTTTTGTTTGAGCTTGCATTCACATAGTTTGGCAGGGTTGACTTCAAAACTAATAAGGACTTTAATATTATTGAAGGTCTTAGGAAATAATTTTACAAAGTGCAGCACTGCCTGCCAAGTAGTTGTTCTGAAGAGGCCAGAAATTCATGATGCACTGTCGGATCTCTGATGAAGCAGTGAAAATTGGACAGCAGTGGAGGCTCATGGGAAAAAATGCTGCCTACGAATAAAATGTTTTGAGTGAAACTGCTTTTAAAAATAGTCCATGATTGACTGATCAAACCCATGCTTAAAAAACATGTGCCTCCTTTTCTGCAAAATAATACTTTTAAAATTTTGTTTTTAATCTATTATAAGCATCATTCCGTATATGGATTTGTTTTTCAAGTCCCTGAGGCTTTGTATCCCTTCAGCCATGAAAGCAAGGAAAGTTTGTGACAATGGAATAAAAGAAATAGAAAGGTTCCATTAACCTTTTCCGTCTCCTGCTCTCTTATTTTATGGTTTATTTCCTTTCAACAATTTTGGAAGCTTTGCCCAGTATTAAGATTTTGAACGGTATAGCTTTTTCTGCATCACAGATATTTGCATTACAAGTATATTTTCACTTCATAATGCAGGTAATCCTTGACTTACAACCATAAATTGAACCCAAAATTTCTGTTGCTCAGTGAGACATTTGTTAAGTGAGTTTTGCCCCATTTTACCACCTTTCTTGCCCCAGTTGTTAAATGAATCGCTGCAATTGTTAAGTTAGTAACATAGTTAAGTGAATTTTGATCATGTGACCATAGAGAGATGATACAACGTTATAAGTGTGGAAAATGACCATAAATCACATTTTTCAGTGCCGTTGTAACTTCGAACGGTCACTAAATGAATTGTTCTAAGCCGAGAACTACCCGTGTTTCACAATTTCTCCTTCTTTTAACTATTGTAACTACTTTGTCCATGTGCTTAGGTCATGCAGCATGCAAAATTGAGCATAATATGGTTTATTTGGTTTATATCAAGTGGTTTATATTCAGTAGTGCATGGTTAAAGAAAGCATGAATTTGCATAGTGTGTGCATCCAACTAGTACAAATTTCAATTTTAGCTGGTCATAAGTCTTTCTTTTATTGCTTTTTTATTTTTTTGTTGACTGACTAGTGATGGCATGCTATGATTGAACTGTCTGATTTATATTAAGAAGTTTAGACAGATTTGTTTAATTATACATTTGTTAGCTAGATCTAGGGAGCCGCAAATTATTGGGGACTATTGAGAGAAGAGATACAAAAATCTGAAAGTCTTTCCATCTCTCTGCTATCATCTAGAGTTGTTTACTTAAGTATTTTATTTAAAAAAGTGATATAGCGTCCCATCTTAAATACATAACCCTATTCCTCTATATTTTTGAAGCCTAGGCCTGTAGCCTTATTCATATTCACTTTCAACTGTGGAAATTCCTTGGATGACCTTGAACCTTTTAGGAGAAAATGCTTTATATCCTGGAAGAAGGGAGAAATAAAAATTCCAGCATTTTTTTCTTTTCTTTTTTAGATTTCTATCAGGAACTTAATGAATATTTTAAATTATGTGCATGTTCAACTCAGCATTAAATAACAGTTTGAGAATTCCTTTTAGACTTGCATTCTCCTTTCCCATCTTCCTTGGGCTAATTCCTTTCCCTATTTCGTCTTCAACTGTAGTATAACAGTAGACTGATACCAAAGCTAGCCATTGTTATTCATGCTTAGGTGGAAAAATAATGTGGGACAACAATGGAAGATTTTGGAAACCTCAATTTACTTTAATTAGCCTGCATCAGCTAAATAATAATCTAATATTAATTATAATCTTAGTCCAGTTCTTCCTATTATGTTAATTATAAAGGGGAAATTGGAAAAAGTGATTATATATTCTGCAGTCCAGCCTTACTTTCTGATCTAAAGAATTATGTTCGTATTGAAGTTGGACTGATGGATTTATTTCATCTTGAAATGATGGCAAAACCTCTTGAGTCCTGTAAAAGGAGGTTTCATGCCACAAATCATTAACATTATTTTGTAGGTTTCTATATAAAATAATGGCATACATTATCTGGAAGCTGTGTTGTTGAAGAGATAGCACCTAAAAAGCAAGACAGAACAAACAGCCTCAAACCATTTGCAAATTGAAGTCATTCTTATATGAATTGTTTCCATTTTTGCAATTCCCAAGGGTACCTCTGAAATAGATTGTTGTTTGTGTTTAGAAATGATGTTTCCATATTAAAGAGTTCATGTTTAAATACTGTTTAGTTCAGTAACCAGCTTTCCACTTTTCTTTCTATAATAATCTGGCCAGTAAACCGCATTTTGTTGACTAGGAAATATGAGCTTTTATTAAAAGAACATCTTAATTACTAATGAATACTCTATAGAAAGTTAGGCAACATTACTATTTTTACACTCTCTACAGAAGGCAACTACACTAAATTGCACTTTTCTTACCTAGCAAAATTTCCTAGTTAAACTATATTTCCATTTGTATAATATGCAGAAGAAAATATGATTTGGGAGTCTAAACAGATACATCAGGGAGAGAAATTCTACACACACACACACACACACACACACACACACACAGAGGGGAAAGAGTCTGGAAAGTTTCACGTTGTGCTTGTTGAGATTCCTATGAAGACTTAATAGTGCTACATCTGTTTCTCTAAATCTCTTAATCTTGAAAGAAAAAATTCAAGGTAGATTATTTAGGTTATTATTTCCATAATTACTGGTCGCTGTCTGTATTTGTTATATTTTTGTTAGGTTTTACACAAATTGTGTAAACATACGCACTTGTAATTTGGGGAAGAGAACTTGCACTAACTTTACATGACTGCAGTAGTTGGGTTATGATGCAAACGCTAGGTTGGGTTTGGTTCCATGTCAGTGACTACTTTCACAATGTAAGCTAATGCATCTTTCCATAAACTGATGCCCTCCAGATATTTTGGACTGGAAATTTTGTTGATTGGATTAATTTTATTGTTAGGTTACCTGGGGATCTCCCTTCATTTTATTACTCATACCAACAGCCCTATGAGATTTTTAAAGGACAGTGTGTGACTCAGAATCACCTAATGAGTTTCCATGACTGAAAATACTGTAGACTTGAAACAGGATCTCTTAACTACTAGAGCTTCTCTAGATACTGTATTCTGGCTGGGACTGACTAGATGTGTAACCTAGTACATCTAAAAAGCACCAGGCTACATATTAGATTGCCAGGAATCAAACTAAAGCATTCTAGATTGCAGATTGAGGTGATGCATAGTCTTCCTTTTTAAGCTCATCAGCCCTAGGCCCAAACTGGAATTTTGTGCAATCAACCCTAGAAATCTTGACTTTTCTCCTGCTGTCTCCTAGTGGCCTGCTAGAGTGTCTTCTGGCTCCTTTTCTTCTTGGCTTATCCTCTTTTGGACTAGTCTACAAACTGGTGCTACCTTCATCTATATTTTGGCCACCCTCCAGTTGAAATATTTATATATTTATATCCAAGTCACCAGCCTCAGATTGACTGACTCTGCATCTATTCACTTCACATCCCCATTTGATGATAACTTCTGTGACACGGAGTTCAGCTTTTAATTGCTTGGCTGCCGACAAGCTGATTATCCCTGAACTAGAGTAGAAATTTTGATAGGTTTTAGGAAGTTCAGTGGTAAATTGTGAAGCCTACCAAGCTAGCTAGTGTTATTGCTTTTTTATTTCATTTTGCTATCTAGAAGATTAAAAAGGAAATGAACACTGCAGCCTTTTAGTTTCTTCAAAGGCCCCTGATCTGCACAGTTCAATACTTACGCTGCCTTTTCTTTTTAATCAACTTTATTAAGTTTCAGAGGAAAAATAAAGTGTAAAACAACAACAAAAAAGATTAAAAAGAAGGGGGAAGTTAAAAAGAGACCCAAAAAATGGGCGAAGGCATATAAAAACAGTGACTTTCAACTTTCTTCACTACAGATACAAATATATCATAAAATAACTTGTTACTCTAAATTAAAACAAAAGTATAATATAAACAGTATACATACTACACAATCCACAAAACACTAAAATTCTGTACAAAATAACCACTTACTCTAAGTTTAAACTTAAACCTTAAAAATATAAAATATACAAATCTAGTAATAACAATAAAAGTACTCAGTATGTTTGTACAGATAGTCCTTGACTTACAATCATTCATTTAGTGACCGTTCAAAGTTACAACAGCACTGAAAAAACTGACTTTCTCACATGCTAGTTGCCAAGCATCTGAATTTTGATCATGTGACCATGGAGATGCTGCACAGAGCCGTTCCCCTCTCCATTCTCTCCAGTGGCGGCGACGGAGGGCTGGTGGAGGGAGGTGGCCAGGGAGGCTTGTGCTGTCCAGTCACGGTGCAAGCCATGGGAGAGTTGTGGAGTAGGAAGAGCGGCTGCCACCGGGCAGGAGATCTGTGGGGCAAAACGAACAGCAGCAGTGGAATCTTTCACCATCATTCCCTCCTGCCTCCGAAACGGAGGAGAGGGATCGGGCCTATCCCGCCCATCCTCCGTAGCATAGTAGTCTGGCTCGGGAGGGGAGTGAAAGGGAAGGTTGCCGAGCAAGGAATGGCCTGACTGGGGGGGCCTGTAGTAAGCAGGTGTGGGGCATGTGGGGAAGCTCCACCTCCTCCCCCACCTGCCTTGCCTCGTTGTGGCAGTGGCATGACATGCGCTCTCCTGCCCCATTGCGGCAACGAAGTGGGACGGAGTGGGCAGGGTCCTAACTAGGGCTTATTTTGGGGATAGGGCTTATATTAGGCCCACCCCCAAAAATCAGGGTAGGTCTTATTTTCAGGGTAGGCCTAATTTTGGGGAAAACAAGGTATGTGTGATTAACCTATTAACCTAAAATCAATTCTGATATCGCTGTTTTACTAACTTGACGACTTATTATTCTAAATAGGAAATCTTCATTTTGTTTGCAAATAATAATATTAAAGATTCTAACTACCAGCAAGAATGAGTCCTTACATTTAAAGAGAACCTGTCATTTCAGATCCATTATGGCAGCGCCTGTTAGCAGGCATCTACTCACTTGCTGCCCGCCACGTCCCTCAACTTGTTGTGTCACTGTCGTATCACCAGCCGTCCCATTAAAGTGAATGGGACTGTCAGTGAGTCAACAGCGGGTCAGAGGAGGAGCCGCTGCATGACAGTTGCTCTTTAAAAATTATGATTTAAATGGAGTTGATTTAAATCAAGCCTTTTTACTAGTGATTTAAATCATGATTTAAATCGTGATTTAAATCGACTTGATTTAAATCAAATCCACACTGTTGTAAATTGGAGCAAAACTTATTTAACAATTGCCTTGTGTAGCAATAGAAATTTTGGGCTCAGTTATGGTCGTAGGTTGAGGGCAACCTACAGTCGTAACAAATCTAATTATCAAATCCTAAAACCAAAACTTCCTTTTTATCTTCCTCAAACAAAAAGTCAAAAGTGGTCTCAAAACCTAAGCTGCTCTGATGCTTTTGTTCTTATTCTTTTCTTTATTTCCTTTCCCAGAATGTTGCGATTTCGTCTCCTCCCTACTATGGTGGCCTTAGCTGTCACTTCCAGGCGCCATTTTGTTAACACTCGTTATCCCCAAAGCCGGCGCAGGCTTATGATGGTAGCCTTTGCAGGAACAACCGTTCTAACCACAAGTACCGGACTTCTTTGGAGAAGGTGAGTGCCTTGAAACTACCAACGGTTGTTAAAGCAAAACAACAGACAGGTAAATACAATTTGCAGTGAGGAAAAAAAATGCAATCGTGCCATGTAGTTTGCATTTATATATTCTTGTTGCGGATTAAAGAGCTAGATGATTGGCTATGTTCTACATGCCTACTGATTCGTTCCCTAACCCAGGTTTGCTAGTGTTTACTGTTGAGAGGTAAAACGTTTTTTCAGCATTACAGCTGTTTTATGAAGGGCAATCCAAGAGCTCTGTGCTGTACTATATATAGTGTGGCACTGATAGTTGTGGTGACAAATTAGTCTACCGTGCTAGTGTAATATTGCTTTCCTGCATCTTGCTTCTTTTTAAATTAGTTGGCAAACCTCTGAAAAATGCAGTGAATGTACATGTATCAATTAAATAGCATCTATATTGTCATGTAGCATTTTAGAATCACTTGGCAACAATAAGGTGACTTTGTTATCCCAGCCTGGGTTTTAAAGTCTCATTTTTATTGTGTGGACAAATGATTTATATGCTGAGACCGCATAACATGGTTAACGTGGACCCTGAAAATCTGTTTTCATGGAATAACAACAACAACAAAGTTGGAAGGGACCTTGGAGGTCATCTAGTCCAACCCCCTGCTCAGGGATGAAACCCTATACCATTTCAGACAAATGATTGTCCAGTCTCTTCTTAAAAACTTTCAGTGTTGGAGCATTCACCGCTTCTGAAGGCAGGTTGTTCCACTGATTAATTGTTCTCATTGTCAGGAAATTTCTTTTAGTTCTAGGTTGCTTCTCTCTTTATTAATTTCTATCCATTGTTTCTTGTCCTGCCTTCAGGTGCTTTAGAGAATAGCCTGACTTCCTCTTCCTTGTGGTAACCTCTATCGGAACACTGCTTGTATGATATTGTTACACTGCTTGTAACAAACACTTGTATGTTATTATTGAATCATAAGTGCCAGTTTGGTCTCTCTCTCTCCCTCTCTCTCTCTCCTCCTCCTCCCTCCCTCCCTCCCTCCCTCAAAGAATTGTTATTGTCGTAGGGAAAATAGAAGGAAAAAGGTCCACCTCCTTGAATTAGTTGTAAAAATAATATTTTTGCAATATTTTATTTACAAATATTTTAATAAAAATAATAAACAAATTAACAAGCAACAAGCAAATAAAATAAAAAATAATGTGGATTAGAAATTCATAACACATAACACTTAAAATGAGCCCACATAAAAACAATATCCACAATTGCTATGTCTGTAAATTTAAGATGACCTAGGCAAATTCAACC
>JANHFS010005650.1:37594-47943 GCA_032467975.1 Trimeresurus albolabris | reverse complement strand
TCTTCTTCTTCTTCTTCTTCTTCTTCTTCTTCTTCTTCTTCTTTCTGTTTTCTACTACTGAATTATAATTCTATCCAGCCACCACTTTTTGAGCAGATAGAAAACCATTCCAGCACAAAACTTGGGGTGTCTATTGTTGATCCCTATCTTGCCTCAATTGCCTGTTCCAAGTCACTGCAGTTACCTGACTTGCCTCCAGATCAATGAGTGACAAAGCTTAGCAGATTTAATACCCCTGACAGCTATCCTTAGGCAGTGTTAGAACGAGAGGAAAATATTATTTTTACATTGATACAGCTAAAGGCAACTTAAGGCTATCTCACAGGTGGGGATTAGATGAAGTCAACATAAGGAGTCCTGGTCAAAACCATTTTTTGCAACAACATCTTTGTGCTGTGGTTAAAAACAATTGGGAGTTCAATTTCACTCTCTCTTTGATTTTGTGCAAAAGGTATTGGGAATTTAGTACTTGTTAGGAGCTTGATCTCTTTCCCTGCAATTTGCTCCAGTAGGAAATCTGAAATTCTTTGTATGCTTCTCTTGAAGGTATTTTCATTTGAGAAAGACAAACTTTATTAACATGACATAAAATGTTCATAAACAAAACAGTTCAATACACTTTCTAAAGATGAACAACATGACAAAGATATTTGTTTACATAGAGAGCATAAAGGATGCTTGTTTTGTAATGCAATGTACTAAAATAATGAAGTATTTTATTATCCTAGGATTTTGTGAGTCATCAACAGAAACAGATCAGATTTCATTTTTACCTAAAAAAATGGTTTGTTTTCACATATGTCCCAAAAGTACCAAGTTAATCAGATGAAAGACTCTGTTTAAATGAATGATACAGAGGTTGTGATGATCTGATGTTCTTGTCAATTGTACTGTACTAGAAAGAGTACAGAGAAGAGCAACAAAGATGATCAGGGGACTGGAGGCTAAAACCTATAAGGAACGGTTGCTGGAATTGGGTATGTCTAGAGAAGGACGAGGGATGACATGATAGCAGTGTTCCAATATATTTTTGATATTCGAGGGGCTGCCACAAAGAAGAGGGAGTCAAGCTATTCTCAAAGCCCCTGAAGGCAGGACAAGAACCAATGGATGAAAACTAACCAAGGAGAGAAGTAACCTAGAACTAAGGAGAAATTTCCTGAAAGTTAGAACAATTAGTCAGTGGAACAACCTGCCTCCAGAAGTTGTGAAGAGACTGGACAGCCATTTGTCTGAAATGGTATAGGGTTTCCTGTCTGAGCAGGGCGTTGGACTAGATGACTTCCAAGGTCCCTTCTAATAATAATAATAATAATTATTATTATTATTATTATACCATTAGCCTAGCTAGTCCAATGCACCTGTGTGTCTGCCACAAATTCCCTAAAAGTTGAAGTGGAGATATTTTCAAACATTTTACTTATGATGCTTTACTTATGTGCAGGAACTGAACCCAGAATATTTTCCCTGGATGAATTAATATTAGACAGGATGAATTAAAAGACAAACTTGTTTGTGATCTAAGTATTCACATAATTGGCAAGAATTTTGAGTAAGTCTACCTTTTCTGGCTTTAGAAAATTTCTAAACATTTTAAGAAATATCATCACAGTTAATCTTGCAATTGCTTTGTTGTTGTTTTTTTGATAAATATACAATAAGTATAAACATTAAAAGTAAAAATATAAGAACAAAAACATCTATCATATATCATCTAGTCTGTTCTTAAAGACTTATCAAAATAGATTTACAAGGAATATAAAGTATTCTAAGGTGGCACATCAAATTTAAATCCAAAGTCATCTTCCCATATTTTTAAAAGATTTTCAAAGAAAGATCAGTGTATTTTATGGAAGAGTTTTCTGCTACATTGAAAATGTTCCTTTAATTTTAAACAATTTTTCAAACATCATTAATCTTCTTGATTGATAAAATATCATGCGTTTAAGATGATATCTTTGCATTTGTTTCATTTGAAATGAAGTTGTGATCTGTGAATAGTTCTTCTGCAGAATCTATTAAATAACCCCACGAAAATGTGCATTTAGTTTTAGGAGATATAGATAGGTGCTAAATTTCTGCATGCTCTATGGTATTACTTTAACAGACTGAGTGCCTAATGAAATCTCAGCTTCTGCCCATTTAACCTCTTTTGAATTCCAAATAATGTGAGTTAATTATCTTAACTAAAAAATATCAAAATAATGTTTTACCAGTGTTTGGTATATCTGAATTTCTATCTTTCTTTTGCTTATATTGCACTGTTTGCCTTCTCTTAGGTTTTCGTAATTGAGTATATACACAGAAAGAATCCTTTGCTTTGTACAAAATCACATAATAGATAAGGAAACTGGAAGTATTTGAATCAGGAATGAAATTTTAGAAAAAATAATTTCATTTACAGATAATCTGCCAAGCAATAATAAAGAAATGACATAAGTTCTATCTTGAGCTTTCACAAGAAAGGATCATAACTGATTTTAATTCATGTCAATTCTTTGTAATAATTGCTTTTAAATGTCTAAATCCACATGGACTAATATGAAGTCCAGTAGATTCCTGAATGGCTCTTTCTGACTTTTACCAATGTTGATTAACATAGCAGACAGTTTATCAAAATTGGCTTCGCTTCCAGCTACTGGATAAAATTTATTCAATTAAAAGTGCAACTGAATTATTGTTCTCTTATGTATCTTCAAAGAGATTTATTACCTGATACTAAGATCTTGAATATTTTTTTCCTCCTAAAATTCTATGTTAAGATGCCTATAATGAGATTAAACAAAATAGTGAAAGTGGGCATCCTTTTTAATGCCCCTATTTATTTGAAAGGATTCTGAATCTGCTGTATTGAATCCACTATTCATTACTACTTGTGCAAGTGAAATATCATCAACTGACTATTGCCCAGTGTTACATCTCAATTTAAAATTCTGAATTCCTGGTTACTAAATATTATCAGGGGGAATTGACAATTAGCTATGCTAGTTAAAATGAGTGGAGCAAAGGAGGAGACTAAGATAAGTCTTGAAACAGCAGAGAAAATATTGAAGGAAAACAAATACAAGATGCTTGCAAACTCCTGTCCTTACTTCTAATCAGCCTACTTAAATACTTTCATGGGTTATTTTGGAAAGTACTCCATGCTTGATATTTACAAATTTGGAGGTTTCTGGGAGATCAGAGGCTATAAATAGGAACAAGATAGAACATGCGGCTGTCACAAAAGAAGAAAATTTTCTTCAGAAAAAACGTTTCCATTGGTAGTGATTTTTAGATCCTTCTCCTTCACCCCATCTACTTGGCTAAAAAAATCACCTGCTTCCAGTTTTATTATACAATGTGGTTCAATAAAAGGCCATTAGATTTCAATAACCCATGTATTTTAACTTTTTTAGAGAATATTAAAAGAAAGGAAGGAAGGAAGGAAGAAAGAAAGGGAAGAAAGAAAGAAAGAAAGAAAGAAAGAAAGAAAGACTATTTCTATCTTTTATGGTTTTTTGGGGGAGGGGCATGGTTTAGGAATGACTTTTGCTCCAAGATTTTGATATAGCATAGCTGTGATAAATAAATCCATCCTTTTTTAGCTGCATTGTATGAGTCTCCATGCAGTGAACACATGAAAGGACCTAAAGCTACTGGCTTCTGCCTCCTCTCACCAGTCAGCTGCTATGACTAAAGAGGCTATCCTATCAAGTATTTACATATGTTCCTTTCTGTCATGTACAGTGAAGGAACTGAGTTTTATGTACTTGATAACAGTAGAATTTACACAGCACTTTTTAATATTCCGCGTACTTCACAGATATGATCGCAATAGTTCTGGGACTCCTTAGATAATATAGCATTATTACTTTCATACTGATCTGAAGCTGAAGCTGGAACTGAATTGGTGGTGTCTGAAAGTCCCTGCCTGAACTGAATTAAAATCCTGTATTCACTTGTGAACTATTACTCTTTTGATTATTACACCAAATCTGCAATAAAAGTATTTATTAAAAATCTCTCCCCATCCTGTGATTTCATCAGTCCAATGTTTTGTCCTGGGCGAAATTATACTGATTACAAACATGCAATATGTAAACACGTCTATAATATGCAATATACATCCAGCACCTATAGAACAATGAAAAGCTCCCTTCAAATTATTATTTTTAGAGGTTACTATTCAAAATGTATTTCTCAATTCTTTGAATCAAAGAATTATTATCAACGTCCTTGGCAAGATATGTTTCATTTAATTTCATAAGAACCGTATGAAAGCTATCAAAAATGGACTTGAATGGATGTTTGTGTTTCTATGTGTGTATGCGTGTGCACATGTATGTGCACATTGTTTGACCCCCCTCCCCTGTTTCTCTTTTCTCTTTTATAAGAGCAAAAACAAAAGAGAATCGGGGAGGGGTCAAACACTAATCTCGATTTAGCTAGTCTGTTTGGAATTACTCTCTCTTCCCCCACTCTCGCTTTCATTGTCAAGTCCATTTTTGATAGCTTTCATGTAGGCAAAGATTACTCTGGAATAGAACTTGGGAACATTTAACAAAGCATTTGTTCACTGGAACAATGAAACACTTGTTTAAATGTAAGCTAAAGAACAATCTCCCTGCTAGTGCCAACAGGGCTGCTGGAGAAGAAGAAAACAAGTGTGTGCTTCAGATATTTTTCTATACCTATACAAAGATTTTATGGGTGTGCGTGCTTTTCTCTGTGTGGTGTGTGTGTGTGTGGGTGTGTGTGTGTGTGTGTAGAGTTTTCTGCTGAACTCCCTCCGAGGTAGGCCCACCCTTGACCCATTCTTCTCAGCTGCACTCTGTGGAAAACTCCCTCACCTTTGCACGCTGGAGAAAGATGTTACAAAACCCTGGCTGTGACAGAGAGCAGATGCCTTATTGGGAAGCCCTCTGGTCAGAGGAGGGCTAATAGTCACATTCCTGACTGCAAGAGCAAAAGATTTACACTCGGTTCTTGCTTGCCTCACCCCTGCGCCAGGCTGAGGGCTCCCTGCCTAACCAGCCCCCTTGGCTTTAATTGTTGTGTTAATGGCCCTTTTATTTGAAGCAGATCCCCTGGCTTACAGAGGGGAATGTCATTATGTTGTATTTTAGATGTATTTACATTCTACTTGCCACAGGGATAACATACTAATTATTTTCTATAGCTGACAGCACTAGCGTCTGCTGGTATTATAGACCCCCTTAGACCTGATTACATGGTCTGTTTTTCTTCAAATCACCCACAAATGACACTGTGGAGCAGGTTTATTATCAACTGGCGTACCTTTGCTTAACACTACTGGCTCCTGAAACAAATGTACTGCAAAGATAATAAATGTGGCCGGCTTGTGTCTTTGTCTTCTGGAAGGCAAATGGGCTTAGAGAGGTTAAGCCAACAGTTAACCTCCTCTTCTTCTTAAACCTTTAGCATATACCTCTAAAGAGGTGGAAATGCAGATGCAGTCCAAGCCCTCTACATAAACTGCATCCTGCTACAATGCACAAACAGGCCAGTGAACCAGAGAAGGAAGGACTTCTCCTTGCCATAAATAATGCAAGGAGTAAAGCAGAAAGGGAAGGAGCACAGGCAGGGTGATGTCAGAACATGTTAGATCACAGATTAGGGGAAGGAACTGTCAATAGTCAGAAGAACTACTAGGAAAAGGAGAAAGAGTTACAACTCAGAAGAATGGTTTCATTTTTCTTTGGTGCTAGAGAGAGGGGCTTAACCATGATAATGGATGGAGGCAATAAATTCTAGGGCATTTCAGATGTCAAGATGACAGTAGATGATGTCTATGTGATGAGTTCTTTAATCAGGGGTGATGTGGAAGTTGGGTGTAATAAACACAGGAACAGAGAGAAGAAACTGGACAAGTTTCTACATTGCCTGGATGACGGCCAGTAGAAAATTCACTTGGTAGCTTAAGGACTAAGGGCTTAAGGACTACCATTAGAAGAGCATATAAGGACTAAGAAGTAAGTCTATGAGGCTTAACTAACTAAGGCTATGAAGATCCAGACTGTTGGGAGCAATATGCTGACTCTATAAATGGCTTAGAGAGGACCATAAAGCACTATGAAGTGGTTTATAAGTCGAAGTGCTATTGCTATTTACAAAGCACACTATGTGAATACGTTGTTTGTTTAAGGCATTGCTGATAGCTTCTTGTTTGAGCTTCTATTTTCTTTGAGCAAGGTCTTCCCTCTTTAGTGACTGGCGAACATTTTTGGAATGTTGAGAACTCGTTATGGGCACTTTCACAAAATGGCTTTTTGAATATGCATAGCCAATTGCAAAACACTTATTTACTAGAAAGCAAACTGAAGAGATTGACTGACTTCCTGGGCCTGTCACTATTTTTGCTTCCACTTTAAGTTACCTCATGGATTTTCCCCAACCCAGCAGATAGGCATATCTATAAGTATCTCTAATATTTCATACAGGACTATAATGTGCTTTTGCAGCACCTGTAGCCCCATCCAAGAATTAATTACATGGATATCTACCAACTATCCTGGGTCTATCAATCACAGTCCTTCCAGGAAATGCTTGGGTTGCTGACCACTTCCTCTTTCAAAGAGTGAAGGAAGAGGAACATTTATAGGGTGTACATATGTCAAAAATTCAAGAGGGTTAGGGTTTTTATTATATATTAAAAAAAATTCAAGAGGGGGAGTTATCACAGCTGCATAATAGAAGCTCCACCACTTTTTTAATCCTGACTTTTTTGACCACACCAGTGCAGATATCTGTGGTGAACAAAATAAAATCTCTCCTTGACTTGATACCAGCTAATATGGAAGATTTAACTGAAGTAACTGGCTGGAGATCTGGAAAGATCACAGAAAATCTTGATATTAAGGGAAAATAAAGCTGAATTCAACTGAATGTGCCTCTTAAACTTCAAAAAAGTGGATCTTAATAAACTTAGAGCAATGATGTTTAAAATTCTATAGCATGAAAAGATATTGGGAAGTTGGTCAAAGTTTGTGAAAAAGGAAATGCTAAGAGCAGAATTGCAAGCAATTGCAATTAGAAAGAAGGTATGGGCAGAAAAAGCAGCAGTGTGGTAAACAATAAGATTAGTAAAGCCCTAAACAAACCAAAAAAAGATATATATATGAACTAGAGAGGATAAAAAAGGAGAATCACTGTGAAATAATACAAAGAGATAGCCCAGAATTATAAAGATTGTGCCAGTAAAGCAAAAGCTCAGAATAAGCTGAGCTTGGCAAAAGATGCTAAGAACAACAAAAGGGGCCTTTTCAGTTATATTCAAAATAAAAGGAAGAAAAATTAATATATTAATTAATTGATAAAGAAAGGGCAGAGGCATTCAACTCCTATTCTATGTCAGCCTTTTCTATCCCAAAAGTCTGTTTTACTGGGAAAAATAAGAGGAAAGGGCAGGATTGTAGCCTGAGACTGTTCAGGGAATATCTGTTTCCCATGAACAGGAATAAATCTCCAGGTCCAGATGAACTGCATTCTAGGTTACTTCTGATAGTCTGCTGAACCCTTCTTTAGCATCTTGAGAAATCCTGGAGAATAAGTAAAATGCCAGTTGACTAGAGAAGGATAAATATCTTTATCTTTTGAGAAAGAGGAAGGAGGTTTCAGGGAACAATGGACTCATCTTTCTGACACTGATCCCTGGCAAGATTTTGAAGCAAAACATAATGACTAATCTAGAAGTATCATAAAAGTATCATAAATAAAATCTTAGCTTAATCTTATCTTATTGCTTAGTTTACACATTTAGTAGAACAGAGAAATATTGTAGATGTACCTTTTGCACAAAATACTTGACAAAGCCACTCTTATCCAGTTTGTTCCCATGTAGCCCAATCAGGTGTCAAAAGAAGTTCATAGAAGTCAAACTTAAATCTAAGGGCAGCTTCCAATTATATTCTGAAGACACTGGTATGAATAAAGTCATTACTTTAATACTAGAGGCAATCTATTTATGGAAAATGTTCTGGAGAGATTATTGCCACAATGCTTATTTATATTCTGTTTTAAAAGAACAGTGGAAGGATTACTGCTAAGAAATAAAGGCAATGACATAAGTAAAGTAGAATTATGAAGTAGAAATATTAGAAATATATTGTTACGTCAAAATTCACAAAATGCAAAAGTCCTTTTTAGGAAAAAAAACACAGCTGAAAGATCAAAACCTGAGCCTATCCATGATTACTCAGAAGTAAACTCTGCAGAGGTCACATCAGTTTGCTTCAATGAAATATCTGTATAAAGGAGAGAAAGACAAGGGGTTTTCTCCCTTTCTTGTGGGGGACCTTTTTTTTTTCCTTATTAAAGCAAAAAAAGACTTCCAAAAACTAAAAATAAATAAATCATACCATCTTTTCCTATTGGTTAGCCAATAAGAGAATATATGCAGCTCAAGACTGAACGGTAGAGTCCTTGATGCTCTCTGAGCTTGCTGTTTATTATCCAACTAGGTAACATTATCAGTTTGAGTGTGGGGGTTTGTTTCCCCTAGGAAATGAAAGGGCTTTGGGTTCTGTAGTTCTCTGTGAGTGTACATAGCCCTTTCGATCCCTCACAAATTGAAACTTCCAAATAGGCTACTAACTCTGGGCCTTTCTGCCATTCTAGGAAGCAGACCTCGGAAAAGAGTTGAGAGACACTATTGGATGTTGCTACTATTAGAGAGACAAAGCCAATCAAAATCCTACGGTCTTGGAATGCCCTCTTAGGAATAATGCAAGTGATTCCCTACATTCCTTTTTTATTGATCCTCCATATAGGAAAAAATAGTACTTTTGAATTAAATAACAAAAGTACAATACTATTAAACATTCATAGTATAGAATAATGACCAAAGCAAAAAGTGCATATGAGGAATTGAATCTATAGATTAAAAGGATTCCCCAGAGGATGAGTAGGATGGATTTCCATTTCCATATACGAGAAAAAGAGAGAGACATATTTGTATTATATTGTTTGGCAGATCAAAATCTGGTGGGACAGTGGTATGTAGCACCTCAATTCTTCCTCCTTGGTGTCTGCAGCCAAAACATTTCCCATCATAACAAACATTTAAATATTATTTATTTTTTAGGCAAACTGGGCAATCTGTTCTGTGGTAATACAAATCTTACTATTAGGAAATCGTTCTTGATGTCCAGTTGAAATCTGCTGTCTTATATTTTAAACCCATTGTTTCTCCTTCTGTGTTTTAGACCACCTAGGAACAATTCTGCTTTGCCTTTTCCATGCCAGCTCTTCAGATACTTGGATAGAAGAGTTCATATTTACCTCTTCTCATTTCCCAGCTAAACAGTTCCTCATAATATTTTCCAGTCCCCTTGATTGTCTTTGTTGCTCTCCTCTCTGTGCTCTCCATCAACGTACTTCCTAAAATTCACTCTCCAAAAATAAATGCATTATTCTAGGTTGATCTGACCAATGAAGTCCTTCGAGTTTGATGCACAGAGAGATAGCATAGACAGAAACAATTATTGCTGCAAAGGGGATGGGGGTGGAACCAGCATTGGTCCAATTTCAAAGGTGCAAAGCCAGAAACAAGTTGATTTACCTCTTCAAGCTAGCTGTTATTTATTATGTAGAAGCAATACATCTATGTGCAGAGGTAAGACAGGAAAAGAGCTACCTATTTGCAATCTGGTTTTTGTGGATCCCCCCTTCATTTCTTTCATCGTTAATGTTCATGGAAGGCTATAATGTGCTTTTCGTAGGCACATTTGGATGTAACTGATGCAACTTCATAACATCAGCTGGTTGCCACGTATAATACAATTTCTGAGAATCCCAGAAGGACCCCCAAATTACACACCAATTCTGTTGGAGGGGTAGTTGTTTCTGGTTATTTGGGAGGTATTCTGGACTCACTACTCCTGTTTGAGGAGGAAGTGGCAGCAGTGGTTAGGGGGGCTTTTGCCCAAATTCATCTTGGTTGCCAATTTTGCTCATTACTAGACTGGGTGGTGATACTCAAGTCACTGATGCCTTAATCAGTTTCTGGTTGGATTGCTGCAACATGCGATACATGTATCTGCTCCTAAGGACCTCCCAGAAGTTGCAACTGATCCAGAATCCAATGGCATGCACAATTCATTTGCTCCGCAGGTTTGTTTGTTTTTATTTGTTTCACACTGTTGCTGTGTGAATTGTGCTAGTTTCCTATTCCTGTCTCCAGGTGCAAGTTAAAGACTGGTTATCACTTTTAAAGCTGGAACAACATGGAATCAGGCTATTTGTGGGACTGCCTCTCTCTGAGGGTATCACCATTTCATTTTCATTTTCATTTTATTAGATTTATACCCCGCCCTTCTCCCAGAGGACTCAGGGCGGCTTACAGCCAA
>JANHFS010005648.1:68322-87078 GCA_032467975.1 Trimeresurus albolabris | reverse complement strand
CGAGTGCGAGCGCGCCCCCCCAGATGTTGCGCCCGGTGCGGCCGGCCCCCCCTGCACCCCCCACGCTACGCCTCTGCAGTCAAGCAAAGTGCCCAGAAAAAATATTCACACATTTGGGAGGGCTAGATGCAACATTTTATGTTTGAGTGGGGCCTTGCTTCAATATCACAGTAGGTGACAGAACCAAGGAAGCTGATTTAATCTGGAAAGATGAAATACTTGGCCTTGTTTATTCTTGGAATAGGAAGGCCATAGGATATTCCCAGTCTGCAGACTACATTGGGAAATAAAAAACAGTATTTCCATATTATTGCCAAGATCGCAACCTTGGTACCTCCATGTAATCATAAGAATAATTATTTTGCATTCCAGAAAGCGAAAAGTTCTAGCCAAATACCAGTTGAGCTTATCTCTAAGCTTGTTGCCCTGGAATCTTGCTATTTTGTGGGTTCTTACAGAAATGCCTGCATATAGAAGGAATAAATCTATGAATAAGTCATAACTCCACTTCAGCACTCTGTTGCCAAGCTTAAAGATTTGTAAAGTATTTTTTTTTATTACAAAAGAACAAAAGTTGGTGTTAGATTTTAATTACCTTCTCCAGGAATTATATAACAGGTTTTTAAAAAAATATTAGTTTAGTTCTATAAAAAATCTTGGTATAAAATCCCGCATATGTATTTTCTGTGGAATTACCGAAGCAAATCTTCTTAACATTTCTCCGTGTTAACCCCGTGTATTACATTAGGAATTCTTTAATGCAATTCTAACTTTCAGGATGCAAAAATTCCATTTTAATATACCAAATCTGCCATAGTTATGAATGTGCATCTGATTTGAACAAGATCCAAATATAAAACCACAAAGCCTCAGACATAATTGGATCTTGAAAAAGCAAAGCAAAATAACAGTTTCTAAAGTTTCAGATCTATAGCAATGATCTGTGTTGCTGTCATCTGGAGTAAAAAGAAGGTACATCCTGAAAATTCCGGATTTGCTTACCCCCACAGGCAAATATCTTTGGTGGTCTTTGTTAGGGAAAGTATTGTCCTTCACCCTACATTTCTAGAGGCTCAAGTTTATTTCCCAGCTTTTATGGCTTGAACAGTCCTGTGCATACTGGCACCAGTTATCACATAGACATTCATGAAGATTCAGAAAGTAGAAAAGGCAAAGCTGTGTTTTGGATCCAAAGTCAAACAAGCCCAAACTTGTACAGTTCCACCCAAAGTGTGTCTTTCTAGCCAAAGTGGGGGGATGCAGAATTATTTTTCCCTCCCCCTACACACTCCTAAGGGGATTATAAAGTCAGAGAACTTGATTAGCATTTCATCTATGGAAATATTTAGTAATGACTGAAGTTTCTTTCACCCAAAAAAATAATTAAATTGAGATAAATGCCGATGCATTTATTTTTCTCTGGCCCCACAGTTGATTTTCACAGTGTGGGAGGGTTATGCAGTATTCTTAGTGCTTAAAAAGGTTTGATACCACTGTTAACTGATAAATAATAGAAATTCTTGCAACTTAACAAATGTTTTATCATTTTCAGTTAAAACCCATAATTTTTAAAATGGAAATTTTAGAAATGTTAAATATACAATTATTAAGTTTTTTAAAAATGTGTGGTATAATGAATGATCAGATACTTCGAATAAAAGGATAATTGCTGCAGTCAGGCTCACTCTAGATAGTTTTGTGTAGAGTCTCAAAATTGTCAATGGGGCATCAAGAGAATGCTTATGCTAACTTTTCTGGACCAGTTCTTGATATGAGGAATGCCAAACTAGCAATGTAGAACACGTGTGTCAAACTCGCCGCATCACATGATGCATCGCGATGAGCAACATAGAACATGGGAAGTGTTCTAGCGCTGGAATTCCTGTGCATTAATTTACTGAACCAATGTATTTAGATGTATTCCTTAACCAAAGTAGCTGGTATGAGCTGAAAGTAGGTACTTCACAGAAGCAACAGCAACTATATCAAGGCTCTTGCAAGGTATTTTTTTCAAAGATTTGAGCCATCAGAAAGATGTTCAAACGGCTTTAGCATTCTGCAAATCAGAATAGTTCAATGACTTGTCCGTACCACACAGAATACAAAACATAACATAAATTATTAAATAAGCTAGGGTTTTTAATTTAGTTACGACACAGATAAAATAACATGAAATTACTCCAAATTGCATAAATCCTGTGGCCTGGAAAAGCAACCCTTTGGACACATTCTGTGAGGATTACTTAACACATTTCTGTCCCATTGCAATCAAACTGATTCTTGATGATTCTGTCCCATTGCAATCAAACTATATTCTATATGGAATATAAATAGAAAAAAAATTAAAATGTCCATGGTTCCACTTAAAACCTATGGAATGTAACTCATGACATCAGCAAAGGCACAGTCAAAAACAACAAAAATAAAAGTAAAGGATGACATCAGACATAAGCTCAGGAGAAAGTTCTCTAAAACAATTCTGTTTTCAACCATTTTTGAAAATCAGGGAAGGGTATAGTTTGATATCTCCTGGGAGGCTGATCTCAGTGTTTATGCTGCCACAAAAAAGCACTGCTTCCTCAGGTCAGCCCCCCCCCCTTCTTGAAAATGTGGGATGAAGTAGTCTCACCTTCCTTGTTCAGGCTAGTATTGCTTGGAGGAGGCAGTATCCAGTGTCCCTAATAAACATCAATAATGCAGACATGCTTCTGCATTTGGTAACACAAAAGAACCTCTAATTGCAATCCATTTTGTTCCAATGTAGAGAAGAATATATTGAAGTATCAGTTCCACATATTACTCCTGATAAAAACTGCAATGTTCTACAGAAAAATAATGGTAACATAAATGCAAATTCATAGCTATAGGCTGTTCCAATGTCATAAGTAACCTCGTTACTATAGTTTGTGTGTAGAATTCTCCATATGAAGACCCATGATTTTATAATGCAGGATTCTGCGGATAGTATTTATATGAATAGCCCGCATTTTAATTGATGTTGCAGTGCAGTTTTACTTAGCACAGCAACTTCTCAATATTCCTTGCATGCTGAAGTATATAAATAACTTAATAGGACGTTTGTGTGGCTTTTTTTGTAGCTGACAATATATCATGCTTACATAGGAAGGGTTTTATTCAGCAAAGATTCAATATTCTTGGGACAAAAAATCGTTACAAAATTGGGTATTAAAGACTCAGTGTTAGTAACAGTTAATCTTCCACCAGGTTATTTACATCATATTAGACTAAAACCACCAGTGTTTTTTGCTTTTATCTTTATTATTGCTTTTATCAATTTTTAGGGGGAAAATAGTGTGTTGTATTTTCTATGTGCAATATGCAACTGTGTGTTTGAGATGCTTCTAAAAGTCCATAATTGCAACAAAATATATCTTTTCATGATTCCTAAATATGATTATGGAGAGAGATTGTACCTGAATTTAGGTAACTTTTGCAAAAGATTCATGATGGGAACACAAGAAGTTATTCTAAGGGGAATAGATAGATTTTAGATGTTACTACAAGGGTTTTGCCTGAAGAGCACCATCTATACCACAAAACTGTATTAAGTTTATTGAAAAGCAAGTAATTATTTTTTGCAAGGAAGCATGCGGTTATTTTCAGGGCAGTGTTCTTCATCCTTCTCTTTTATGGTTTATTCTTCTTTGTTCCTTCATCATTATAGCATCCGGTTTCTTTGTAGAGTCAGCATGGGGGATGATCAAAGCCATGTGAGGCAAGAAAGCGACACTAATTTGAAGCTAGGTGCCAGTACGATGGTGCCCTTGAGACCAGGTGAGATCAAGATAGGTGGATGGTTTTAAAAGGATGCCAAAAGGTCATTTGAAGAATGAGGTGTTTTCAGCATTTTGAAAAATATTTCCCAAACCCTCTGATTTTATATTTCCTTCATTTCAGCAGAACATCAATTTTCAAAGTTTTCTGGGAAAAGCAATTATTAGCAAGCTATTGTCAAGAGGAAGAGAAAGCATTCCTCTGAAATAAGAATATTAACCTTGGAAGAGCCAATTGACATTAGTGTAGAATTACTATCTTCTCTTAGCCATGTCCTGGAAATATACATGGGTATTTTATTAGTTAAACTGAACTGAATTGGATGGATTTGATAGTGTTAAATGTTGTAAGAACCAGTAGTAATTTATGTCTTGCCATAATGTGCAAGATTTATTTGCATGATGTAATGGAATATATATATTTACATGATGTGATGGAATTCACACTAATTTACCATGCAAATTTGAATTCTGTAATTGAACTCTGTGAACATGTCTGCTATAGATAATAATGCCTACATATTATCCATTGGGGTTTTTTTTATCTAATTTGGCACTCCTTATAATTCATCTATTTTGATCTCACTTGTTCTTAAAAGAAACATCATAGTGGCTCCTAAGTTCAAATTAGTGTTACTTTCTCGCCTCACATGGCTTTCATCCTGATCTTATCTAATCCTCTTACAAAAAAAAAAGTAAAGGAGTCTCTGCAGATTTTACTCCGCTAGTTCTTGCTGACTATAGGGTGCAGTGCTCATCTCTGTTTCAAGGCCTTTGAGCCAGTGCTCTCTAAAGACATTTCCGCGGTCTTGTGGCCAGCATGACATCATGGAGCGCTGTTACCTTCCCACAAAAGTGGTACCTATTTATCTATTCAAATTTGCAGGCTTTTGAATTGCTAGGTGGGCAGGAGCTGGGCCGAGGACGGGAGCTCACCACATTGCGTGGCGCTCAGGTCTCAAGTCTGGGGTGTTGGCTTTCCATCCAACAAGCCCAGCATTTTAACCCCTGAGCCACTGTGCTTCCCTCCTCCTACAAAGGAGTACAACCAATTTCTCTTGGAAATGTATTTCCAGATTTACTAAGCATACTATTTAAAATAAGGAACCAATAATAATTACAATTCAAATTAAGAATATCTATCTATCATTTATATCTTTGACTATGTGTATGTGATAAACTAAATACACTTGACAGTAAGAATTAATTTTGATCAATTTATGCTTGGAATAGACAGAAGGTCATGGCGAATAGCAGTGCTAAAATCCTGTGGGTCTTCCAAATCTAGATAGGCAGGTACTGGCAACTCAAGCAGACATTGCAGTACTAGACAAGGACTAGAAGATAGTGTTGGTGATAAATGTAACAGTGCCAAATGACAGCAACATCAGGAACAACCAGTATTGGAGAAGTATCAGGGTCTGAAGGACAAATTGGAGGAGATGTGGAAAGTAAAGGCCAAAGTGTACCCAGTGGTTGTAGAGCACTTGGGGCTGTGATTCCTAAGCTGGAAGAATGACTTCAACAGATCCCAAAGAGAACATCAGAACTCTTTGCCCGGAAGAGGGAAGTGTTAGGAACAGTTAAGATGCTGAACCCGCAAACTCCCAAGCCTATGGTAGAGCACCTGAGATTGAAAAAGATACATACAACTCATAAGTCCATTTTAAAAATAGCTTCATATCTCCCTTAACTGTGAGATGGCTATTTAATTTATTCATAACATATTGAGTTTCTTAATGGAGCTTTTTAGGATGAAATTTACAAATGACTTTAGGATTCTTGAAATAGAAATTCCTATTTGGATTGATCATCACTTTTAAAGCTACACATAGCAGAATATAGGATATAATCAGCAACAGCATCAAATCTGCCCATCCAGTTTAATCATCTAGAGAATGTCTATTGAGAGTTCCCCCCTTCTTGTGATAAGGGGACGTAGATAAGATAAGAAATATATGCAGTCCCCATTGGGGCTTTTCTTAGGTGGATTTTGACTACGCCTCTTTTGATTGAAGATATCTATCATAAGCTTTGGTTTGGGTTTTATTGCCAAGATGAGGTTTTTCTTTTTTGCTTGTTTTAGTATTCACTCATAGCCTTTGGGGATTGGGACAAATTATAATAATTGTTAAATTAAAATTTTTTTTAAGGTCCAGCACCATGTAGTTTTTAAGAATGAATTAGAACTGTGAAGGCCCACTCTGAGGATTTATTGAGTGATCCTAAGTAACTTAGGATGAGTCTTTAGCTTTTAGGCTAACCTATCTCAAATAATTGTTGTATGGGAAAATGTGGAGACAAGAGAGCTGTGGCTTCTTTTGGGGAAAAGTGGGATAAAAAGAAATGAATATAACTGCTGATGATGATGCCATAATTAAGGTGGGACTGATTACATTCTCCCAACCCTTTTTAAGACATGTCTAGGGTATTAGGAAGCTAATGAATAAGTAATCTGAAATACCTAAAACCAATAATTCACAATAAACTTAAAAGTCAGGCCAACATTTATAGACAAGACATCCAGCAGAGAGCAGCTGAAAAAGCTAAATCTTCAACAAACAAGGGCAAATCAGAAACATAGGTACTGGAAGGCAAGCAATATCTCTAGCAAAGCCTGTCTGGATAATGGTTTCTAACGCCCACTTGTGCCAAAGTTGTTAGCTTTTACCCCTAGGAAATTAAAAAACTTTAGGCATGCCCTGGGTCATTGGATCTGAGCCTATGAACCCTAACTTTCTTAAGGCATGATTGAAGCTTTGGTCTGCTCTAGTGATGTGTGTATGAATAAGAATCTTGCTTAAGCCACAATAATTTATCTGCAAAGTCAAACTAGTCTTGTGGATATAGAACTGCCTGAACCGCCTTCGTGCTCATTCATAAGTGTGTATATATTATGTTATGGGAGTACTTCCCTTCCTATTTTGATAGATGGATAACTACTATACAGCCTTTAGGTTTTTATGGAAATGTTACTGTTTATTTTTCTTTCTTTAAATTACTAATGGTTCTAAAATCTGTGCAAAAACACATGAATAAACTCTTTAATGTTACAGATTATTTAGTCACAGCTGTAATAATATATTTATAGCATGAGATGAATAAAACAGGAAAAGCCACAACATATCACTCACTCTGGAACCTGGCTCATTCTGTGGGTGTATCAGGTTTTGCTTTTCCTGTTTCTAAATAACCATAATAAATTAACAGCTCCTAGGTTGTGTGTGGATGTTGTGTGTATAAACAGACGAAGAATGTAGAAATGCCTTTAGGCTGATGACTTCTGGAAATCATGGTGTATAAATACATAAAGTTTATTTATGACACTGCCAACAACAATCTATACATGACCAGTTGTTTTTGTAGCATTGGAATATAATGAGGATATATAATTAAGCGGAGATTTTTTTTTTATTATCCAAAGGAATATTTCTATTGTTCCTGTTAAGTATTTTAATATAATGCATGCTAGGAATATATAGCAAAATCACAATTCAGGAGATTGTGTCTCTAGAGAAACCGCTTGAGAACAGCTCAGCAGCACTCATAGAAATCTTCATAGCCACAATTGTATTTTGCTAATCTCCTAGCATTCTTCTTCCTAGGGTCATCCCGTAGCAACTAGAGGTTTCTTCTTATGATCTTTCCTTCATGCCCTTCATAACTTTTCTCCTCCTCCAAGTAGCAGCCAGGGTATTGTAGCTTTGAGACCTGGCAAGTTACTGGATGCCAAAGGGCTTGGTCTTTGATTAAGTAATATTTTGGTAGAGTTGCATAGCAACCCAGCATTAACCAGAGCTTGACAAATATGTAGAAAGCTCTTTAATAGGCCAGGAAAGGCCAAAACAGTTCTTTATTTTATGAGTGTTCATTGTATCTTCTTTTCCCATCCAGTAAAGGGTTGCCTTCAAGTTCAACATTCACTTTAGAAGACAGTGCCATCTGCTTGACTTCAGAACAGAGCACGGTGGAAACTGAGACTGATAATGCCTCTGTCCTGGATGTATATTTAGTAAGTTGTCCAAATCATGTTAGTAGTGTTTTGATTACATTTTTAAAGCATTTACGTTTCAACTTAACTTTGAATCATTGTGTGTTGTAATCTGCTCATAGTATAGTGTCAATATTTCCTTCCTATTTCATTCCATAATCTGGAAAATGTAAAGTATTTGCCAAGCTATCTTTTTATATTTTTACAACATTGATAATGTAGGATGCTCTAATTTTGAGGACCTCCATACATAATGTTTACGTCCTTGTTTGATAATTGATTTATTTTTTAGTACAGGAAATGGTTTTCAAGTAAAGCATTAAGAGTTTTGCAGAACCATGGGTGAATCCATTTTCCTCAAGTGGGAACTCTCAGTTTATCTCACCACCCAATTCCTGTCTCCTAAGCACTTCTGAGTCTTTGTGTTTCAAGAATCTCACTAATGAAGATGACCATGGGCCATCTGGGAAGTGTCTCTGACCATTGGGAATGGGGGATAATCTTTTCATCTCTTTTGTAGCTGTGGTGGAACTAGCAGATTGGTTATTCTTACAGATTATGCTGTTAATTTCCAAGAGTCTTTCATTGCCATTTGCATATTCATTAAAATAGATCACGTTTGGGAAAACTACTACCTCAAGAGTAAGTGCTTCTTGACACTAATGATTATATTTTAAGAAATAAAATATACCTTTTTGGAGAAAAAAAAACACAGTACAGATTTTAGGGAAGAGGAACCTGTTAGGAATACTGTAATGTCAGAGTAGCTTCCGGCAATTGCCTGTGTCGGCACTGCCTCTATATTCAACATGGCAGATGTCAGGACATTTCCATCCATTTTTAATTTTTATTAACCATAACAGTTTCCTGCAGGGGAACTGTAAAAAGATAGCATAATGCAGCCCTCTGCTCAGGAAGTTTTCTCCAGTGTTTTAGTTTTGACTGATTGTAATTACCATACTCAGAATAAAATACAGTTTGTTACTTAGCTGCAAATCCATTCTATCAGCTACTTTAATTCAGGACTTCTCTTGTCTTGTGTGCATCTCTGTCTCTGTGTGTGTAAAACTGAGTAAAAGCATTTCTTGTTTGTTGTATGGGAAAGAGAGAAAAGGTCTAAGTAATGGTATATTTTTATGTTGATATGCGCTAAAAGGCCTATGTTGATACTTCAGTGTTTCATCTTGAGAAGCAAACTCAAGAGTTTGTGTGAGTGTCTTACTTTTGAGACTAAACACAGCAGCCTCTTCTTGAGTCAGTTTTCAGCAAAGCAACAAAAAGTGGAAATCACCAATAAGCAGTCTTTGTTTTTGCTCGTTTGTCCAAGTGTTAGCATTCATATACACAGGCACCCTAGTTACTCTGAGTGAAAAGCTTGATCCGAGCAGCCAAGATTCTGTTTAGAAATCTCTGCTTTCATGTTGAAGCAAAACATTATCCTAAGATGATTTAGTATCTTTTTACTATCTGAGTGCATGAATACAAAATAACTCACAATTTGACTATCTGAGTGCATGAATACAAAATAACTCACAATAAATTCAAGGCATACAGTAGTAGAGAAAGAACATGAAGTAAAAAAAAAGCTGAATAAAACGAGTCAAAAATTCAATGCCATTAGATACGTATGGCCAAACATAGAAACTCAGGGGCCTTTTTATCAAGTTCTGTCATCATTGGCTGTGATATGCATCACTGCTGGAGATATTGGTAAACTAAATAATAATGAGTAGCTTTCAAATAGAGTTGATTCCTGGCGATTCCTGGCTGTAATTCTCTGAACAGTTTTTCAAGCTGGTCCTTTGTGGGATAAGGTCAAATCGTGCATGCGTCAAATCTAATAATTTCATTGCAAGCATAGAATAATTCAGTTGTAATTATAACCATCAACCTCTTTATCAGTTATTTTGCAAGATTAAAATTAGCATTGCAGCTATTTTGTGAAGTGAATATTATAAGGCTTCTTTTCAAAACTGGAACCTTCTAAGGCTTCAAAGAAACAGTAAACAAGTTTCATGTTAAACACAACGCTGCCACCTATTGCTGATAAAATAGCACAGGCATCTTTTATTTGACTTGACCTGTCGTTCGTACACAGGTAGGTACAAAACGTCTAACTTACTGTTTGCCCCGGGGAGTTCAGAACAAAGCAACAATGTACTGCTACTTATCCCAATGAATCAGTGTCTTAAGTTCAGGTTTTTTTAAAAAAAATATTTTTTAAATTGTAAATGTAACTGCACTACAGGTAGTCCTCGAGTTACGACCACAGTTGAGGCCAAAATTTATGTTGTTAAGTGAAACATTGGTTAAGTGAGCTTGCCTCATTTTACGACTTTTCCTGCCACAACCGTTAAGTGAATCATTGCATTTTTACGTAAATAACATGGCTGTTAGGTGAATCTGGATTCCCCTTGTCTTTGCTTGCCAGAAGGTCGCAAAAGCTGATCAGGTGACCCCAGGACACTGCAGCCGTCACAAATATGAACCAGTTGCCAAGCATCTGAATTTTGATCACGTGACCCTGGGGAAGCTACAACGGTCGTAAATGTGAAAAACGGTCGTAAGTCACTTTTTTCAGTGCCACTGTAATTTTGAATGGTCACTAATTTGAACCATTGTAAGTCGAGGACTACCTGTATTTAACTGCATGGTTGTTCTCCATATAAAGCTTTTTATACCTTTTAAACATAAAACAGTTGTCTGTTTTATATTTAAATGGGGCAAAATATGGGTTATAAATATAATTCCCAGTTTTGAAGCATTAATTACCAACATGATCTGCTAGTTTTATAACCTACTAACACAATTCCAGTTGTCTTGGCCTTCATATAATTAATAGGTGATATAAAAGTAAGAACTCCAACCCTAAACAACATCAGTTAAAAGCAGCATAATACATAAATCTATTAAAGCTAGGTGCCCCTAAAAATGTAGAATTCTGTTAGTGTTAATTATATAGCCATCAGCAATATAAGTAACGGAATAGATTGGCGAAATCGTGCAGAATGCACATCCAACTAATAAGGCCTCAGATTTGAACAGTAAAACAGCTTCATTTTCTTTCGTATATAATAAGAAAATTCTCTCTTTGTCTAATTCCGTTCCTTGCCCATTAATATATATATTCTCACTCAGGGTTTTCCAGGTTTCATTACTTTCTCCTTTATATATACTTTAGCTTCACAATCTCCAGAAAATGCTGAGATAAAAAATCTAGATTGACATGCGTTTTCTGATATGTATCTCAGCAGCCTCTCTAAGATAGAAAGGCTCTAACACTGAACTCTAACACTGAAGTCTAACACTGAACTGATTTTTTAAAGACATTTAAAATATTGATACCCTACCTGACTTTGAATATCTGAGTTTGCAATACAGTGTATTGTGCATTACTTGAAGGATACTGATAGCTTCTCCAATCTATTCAGTACTTTCATTGCTAATGGCTGTATAATTAACTTAAGCACAATTCTCTATTTTTAGGGGCTTTATGAAGTGGCTTTCACAGATTTATGTATTGTGTTGGTTTTTAAATGTTTTAATTGTTGATTGGGAGCCGCCCAGAGTTCAGCATAAGATGGGCAGCTATATAAATTTATTTAAATAAATAAAATATCTCTAACCTCCCCCATGTGTTAGGAATGCATTTTCTATTAATTGTACTACCACATATCTGAAGGGTGTCAGGCTGGGAAGGTTTTTCTAGTGTATTGAGTATCACAATACTGTTATTCATGTGTAGTTACTAAATAATCTGTTATGTAATAGTAACATCAATATCTCATATATTATCTAATTATGCTGCACATTATGTACTATGTGACTCGTGCCAGGAACCATGAACGGCTACCAACATTTTCAGTATAATTGAGTCTACTTTATAGTTGTTGGGTACATTTTTTTTTTTTTGAGCAGCATTAGATTTCCAACGTGCCTCCCAACATTTACTTTTCTGTTAATGTGGTTGGATTGATTCTACCACAAATACTAAGTTCATTTAAGGCTACAAAAATGGGGTTTTGGGGGGAGGTGTTGTTTTGTTGTTTGTTTATATTAGTTTATAAGATTTTTTTTACATTTTTTACATAACGTTTTAAATAGCATCACAATTTTTTAACAAATACTAGAAGTCTGTGCAAAATTTAATTTAAAACTGAATATGTTAATATAGTTCATACCAATGTGACAAAATTAATGTGAAGTCATATAGTCAAATGTTTGGACCTCACAGAGTTTAAGTTTAGTACAATAAGCTTTGTCTAAAGCAGAAGAGAAACATTGATATTATTAAAAATAGATGGAGAAGAACCATCTTGGAAGCCAGACTTTCTAGTGGTTTTAATTCTGATGGTTACAGGTGATATTATATTGTGGTCCCACAACCAGTCCTCCCAGGAGTAGGGCAGTACTGTCCTTCAACTCAAAGATACTACCTTCCTGAAATATACAAACATGTTTTTCTAATAAAGTGTATTACACGAAGAAAGAATGATATCTTTATCAGTTTGATATTCAGTGACTTTCGTTTTCTATCAAAAATATTTAGCAGGCATATAGGCAACATGTTTTTATTTTATTATTAGTGTACATTTTTGTTTCTAAAGATTGAATATAGGGCAAGATAATTTATTACAGGAAGCCTTTTTTTTTCTGTGTGCACCCCTATATACTCGTTAACCTGAAATGGCTGCAGATTTGGTCACATGTAACAGAATTGGAACACCCACTGAAAAAGAGTGAGCGACAAGGAGAGAAAAGGAAGACAAATATATGTATAATTGGGAAGAAAGCATATTATTATTGTGCCAGTGGAGATTCAGTTTTAACTGCCAAAGTATTATTCAAAAATTAGTTTCTAATGTGTACCATTTTGTATTTTTAGAAGAAGAAGAAGAATAGATTGCAGCAGGTAGCTGTCATTAATGTATAATAAATATACAGTATTAAAACATGGTGTGGTTAACTATAGAAAAGCTGATCTATAACTATCTTAGGACAAAAAAGCAGTGCACAAAGGCAGCAAAACATTTTACAGCCTTACACGTGTAAGAAAATGGGTTCCTGAATTTTGTTCTTTTGTAAAATGTTTTCTTTTCTTTTTACAGTAACAGAAGATGAAAGAAAACGAGCATATTTTAATAAATGCACTTTCTGCACTCCAGATTTATGAGGAGATTTTTTTGTTCAGCCTGGTAAACAAAGTCTTAATCATCAGAGCTCTACAGAAATCATCAAAGCGGCTCATGAACTGTAGACATCCCACCCTAGACTCAGCAGATGAAATGGGAAACATTCCACAATTAATCATGGCCTGCTGTTGCCTGCTCAACTGTGAAGCCTTGCCTCTTCCATCCTTTTAGCTGCTACTTCTACTTTCCTATTGTCTTTTTAGGACTTGAAGGTGGTATTTTCACTTGCATGTATTCAGTGATCATGGACAGAAATATCTAATCCGCCTTTCCTATTTAAAGAGCCATCTTCACGGTGGTGACTATTCTATAAATCAGTTCTGCTTTTCTCCCCTTCCCCCAGAATTATGATTGCTCATCTGTTAATTTCATACAAGAGTTTAGTATGTCTGCACATAACTTTATGGAAACTATCTTCTATAAAGAAATTTTCACTGTTTATTAGTGAAATGAAGAAGCTATTTATAACAAAGCCTTATGTTTGTGTACATATATTGTCTTTGAAATATTTGTGATTAGATATATTGCTTGTAAAGGATAAATTACATAATTTATTTAGTATATTCTACTGTAAACTATAGTTTTATTGACAAATAAAGTATTTTGTTCTCAAAATAAATATTGCTGAAAGTCTTTAAACTTAATGGGTGTTTTATTTGTATCAAATTCCATTTTTTTAGGCTGCTATGGTACATTAAGTGGGATGACAGGGGAATTTACATAATCTGCTTTTTACACAGAATATGATTGCAAAGTGGGATGGTAAACCAAAATAAATAAGATTTCATGTTTTATTTCTCATGGAGAAGCCAATATGTAATTTGACATTCCATTTGAGGAAATAATAGGACTTTGATTAATCTTAAATAAACTAACACAAACTTCAGATGCCTTAGAAATCTGGACAGTGAAATACAATATTTTAAGAAATTTAAAAATGGCATTTAAAAATGTATGGAAACACATAGGATTGCTATGTTTACAATGTGCGTTCCAGAAATAGGCAGTTTTTATACAGCATGCAAATATGGCCTAGGCAAGTTTTTCTTCCTAGCTACAATACCTCAAAAACAATATTTATGGAAGACTACTGGGAAATATAAAACATGTATCAGTAGAACAGATTGTGGGTAACCTTTTCTCCATGGCACTTTGATCTCTATTATTTATGGCCTAGAAAATATCCTTTCACATAAGTGGAAGAATTCCTGATTTCGTTAACTGAAATCTTGTCTTGCAAGCCAACTTTATGTTTGTTTACTTCTTCCAGTCTGTATTTATGCATAAATACATTATTTAAAAATTCACATTAAGTATGTAAAGGTTCAGGTTTGCCTCCTAGTACATGGAATTTAAGCTTGTGCAAAAAGTATCAGCAAAACCATACCTGATACTGCATTATCTAAGATTATTCTCATCTAAAAAAATCCTAAAAAATATATAATTATGCACTAAATATCACAACTTTATTTTCTAATTCTATTTTTCCATGAGCCCTGGTGGTGCAATAGTTAGAATGCAGTATTGCTGGCTAATTCTGCTGACTGTCAGCAATTTGATTTTGACTAGTTCAAGGTTGACCCAGCCTTCCTTCTCTCCAAGGTTGGTAAAATGAGGACCCAGATTGTTGGGGGAAATATCTGATTCTATAACCACTTAGAGAGGACTGTAAAGCACTACGAAGCAGTATATAAGTCTATTGCTATTACTTAAGAGAATTCTTGCCATGGATTGCAGAGAAAACATAACACTTTTTTTAATTATATAACAGCTTTAGACATTAGCATTATCACAATTCCTTATTTCATCTATCCTTTTTAAACTTCCTTGGTCTGGCCGTAATGTTTGTTAGGATTTATAGAACTATATTACATCCCTCCCTTTGTTAGATAAAAACAAACAAGTTCTGGCTTTGTTGAACTGTTCTCTATGGTTTCGTTTAACATGCTGGTTTCTCAATTTGTATCTTCATCTGCCTCTTCTATTATGCTGTTCCAAATGTACAGTGCATTCAGAAAGCTTTCAGACTCCCTTCACTTTTGTCAATGCTGTTAACACTGCAGCCTGATTCTACAGTTGTTGAAATTCATTTTTTTTCCTCATTAATCTACACTCAGTACCTCATAATGACAAAGTGAAAACAGAATTGTAGAAACGTCCCAACAACTAGAATCAGGCTGCAGCATAACATTGACAAAAGTGAAGGGGGACTGAATACTTTCTAAATGCACTGTATATAATTCAGAATGCACAGCTTCTATCATGGCATAAAAGTATATGTCTCAAGTTCTGTACAAGAGGCATCCATACAAGAGCTATGGAGGCGCAGTGGTTAGAATACAGTATTGCAGGCTAACTGCTCACTGCCATAAGTTTGATCCTGACCGGCTCAAGATTGACTCAGCCTTCCCTCCTTCCGAGCTCAGTAAAACGAGGACCCAGATTGTTGGGGCAATATGCTGACTCTAAAACACTTAGAGAGTGCTGTAATGCACTATGAAGCGGTATATAAGTCTTAAGTGCTGTTGCTACTGCTATCCTGGATCCATTCTGTCTGCCTCAGTATCCAAGCCCTTAAAAAAGTGGCTTATTAGTTTCACCAATTGATGCATCTGATTTTCAGACTGAGCAGCTGGGCTTCACAATCTCCTTTCTGAAAAAGGTAGTTTTTACAGTGAAGAATTGGTTAAAACATGCCCGGTAGGTTGTGGGTCAGTGCCTTACATAAACTCAAGGACAGCAGTTTTTATGATTCAAAGCATCTGGACTACTTCAGTAAACCACAGTTCAGCTTGCTATGATTTTGTATGTTTTCTGAGCATACAGATGGCTGTTGCAAAAATTAAGAATTGCTTCCATACTTGAGCTGCGTGTATTTAGGTCAAAAGGTTGTGTAGTGTTGCACTTGGAAAAAGGGACTCCAGGGCATGTCCCACAAGGAACACCTGCCTGCATCTCTGTAAATCATATATCTCTCCCCAAGATTGCACTTCAGCTGCAAGTCTGCACAATGCAAGAGAAAAAAATGCAGCTGCTTGAAAAAATTGCAGAGAAAGCTCTTTTTTTATCCAGCTAACTGAAGCGCTGCATTGCCCTACTTCGCTATTGTAGACCCCGAATATTCGTGTTTCCTGTTTTTGAATACAGGCCAATCTCAATTAGAATTTTAAAAAAGGAGAAACTAGGTGACTTTTCTTCTGTTCTTTTCATCAGTGACTCCCCCCTCCCTTCACTGTGCCCTCTTTGGTCTTCTTACCTGCTTCCCTCAAGGCATTGCCAGAACTCATAATTCAAAAAACACAATCAGCCATTTGCCAAGTCACTTGTGCTCATAAATGCACATATTTTAACAGGGAAGGGGAAGAGAGGAGAGGAGAGGAGAGAAGAGAAGAGAAGAGAAGAGAAGAGAAGAGAAGAGAAGAGAAGAGAAGAGAAGAGAAGAGAAACTAGAACAGTACCTAGAAAACACAGCATTTGGCCCCTGACGTTTTCCGTGTCGGCTAGTGACACAGCTTGAATGGAAAGTCCTGGCGATTTTTGGGCTGGCACCAACAATCAGAACTGATAGAAACCGGAATTGAATTCCACTGGAGAACTTTGATTAACAGCCTGGGTTTATTTCCTTTAATGAGGTATGGAGCAGCCTCTAGTGGCGGAAAAAAGTGGGATAATGTTTTGAACCACATCCTTCTCAAAAATGCGCTTCTCTGGCGAACGGCAACTTTGAATATATTTTCCACCGTAGAATAAAGAAAAATCCTCTACACACTTGATAAAGGGTAGGCTCCATTGAATACAATGGGATTACTTCTGAGTAAAGAGCCCTAGGCTTGCAAGACTCAAGCCAACCTTTGGGGGGGGGATCATAAATGGCCTCTTCCTTTCAAGAGACACACATATTCAGCCTAGACGAGATGAAGCCAAGCCTGAGTTTAAATCTGCTTTTTTTAAATCAGGAGGGAATCACATCCCTGATAATGTTTTGCCCCACTTTCAAAAAATCCCCCCAGCAAACATAACAGAACTTGGGTGAGAGGACGCTGTCTCTATTTCAAAAGGGAAGGAAAGAAGGATGACATTTGGAAAAAGATGGATAATAAGAGTGGATGGGGAGAAAAGGCGGAAAAGAGAGGGAGAGAAAAAGAGGCACCAGGAAGAAAATAGAGCGAGCAGAAGAGATGAAAAAGGGGAAAAAAAGAAAGTTTGAAAAAGGGTGCAGCTGCAAAAAGTGAGAGAGAAAAGGGGTGACACAATGCCTCCACTTCTGGTCTTATCCTCTTCCACTCCTGAACACAAAATGATCCGTTTTATAATTACTGCCAATCTTGTTTGCAATTAAATCGTCTTTTTTTCTGTTTTGTTAACCATAGAATTTCCTTCAATTAAAAAACTGTCCAGTTCTAAAGATCACCTTTGCGGGACAACCTCTCCTCTCCCCCCCAAAAAAATTACATAAAATAAAACCACCAATTTCTGCAACAAACAGTTAAGTATGAAGAAAGATAGTTCTGCATAATGATGAAAATGCTGGGAGATGGGGAATTCTAGTCCCACTTTAGGCAAGCTGGCTGGGTGACTTTGAGCCGATCACCAGGAGACAGCGAGTTCTAATCCTGCCTTCGGCATGAAAACTGGCTGGGTGACTTTGGGCCAATCATCAGGAGACTGTGAGGTCTAGTCCAGCCTTAGGCATGGAAGCTGATTGAGTGACTTTGGGCCAATCACCAGAAGACTTTGAGTTCTGCTCCCGCCTTAGGCATGGAAGCTGACTGGGGGACTTTGGGCCAATCACCAGAAGACTGTGAGTTCTGCTCCCGCCTTAGGCATGGAAGCTGACTGGGGGACTTTGGGCCAATCACCAGAAGACTCTGAGTTCTGCTCCCGCCTTAGGCATGGAAGTTGATTGGGTGACTTTGGGCCAATCATTGTCACAACAGCACTGAAAAAAGTGATTTATGACCATTTTTCACCCTTACGACCATTTCAGCATCCCCACGGTCACATGATCAAAATTCAGACGCTTGGCAACTGGGTCATACTTATGACGGTTATAGTGTGCCGGGGTCAGGTAATCCCCTCTCGCCACCTTCTGAAAAGCAAAATCAGTGGGGGAGGCAGATTCACTTAACAACCAACTTAACGCCTGCAGTGATTCACTTCACAACTGCACCGAGAAGAGTCACAAAATGGAACAAAACTCCCTTAACAACTTCCTCGCTGAGGCACAGAAATTTTGGGCTCAGTTGTGGACGTATGTCGAGGACTGCCTGTATCCTCTTGAACGCAAAGACAGTTTCCTGCATTATAATAAATTCTTCAAAAGCCAATGCCACGATACCTTACTCTGCAGAGGCCAGAATAAAAAGCTCCATCACCGCAGACTTTGTGTCAAATCCAATTTTGGGAGACCTGACTTTGAAACCCGCTCAAGCATGTTCATGCGAAGTCCTTGGGCCAGCCTCTCCACCTAATCTGCCTCCTCACGTCACCGTAATAATAAAATATTGGGAGGCGATTAAACTAGCAGCTCTGTGGATTTGGGATCAAGGCAAAAGAATGCTGGTTGGGGTTAGGATTTGCCCACCTTACATTTTAACATTGTGATTAATCACTTGAACAAGGATTTGAAGGAAATGCTTCTCAGGTTTGCAGAGAGCAGAATGACAAGAGTTGGAAGGGACCTTGGAGGTCTTTTAGTCCACCCCACCCCCCCACTCAAGCAGGAGACTTTTATACCATTCTGGATAAACGGCTGTCCAATCTCTCTCTCACTTTTTTT
>JANHFS010005648.1:46626-64688 GCA_032467975.1 Trimeresurus albolabris | reverse complement strand
CTCCCTCTTCTTTGTGGCAGCCCCTGAGATATTGGAACACTGCTATCATGTCCCCCCTCGTCCTTCTCTTCATTAAAGACTTGTGGACTTCAACTCCCAGCATGGCTGGCTGGAGAATTCTGGGAATTGAAGTCCACAGTTCTTGAAAGTTGCCAAGGTTGGACAGCCCTGACTTATATAGTTTGTCCTCCATAAATTGGTATGATGGCCACTGACAGTCTTGAGATAAAAAGGCCATAATTGTTCACCACCTTCGTCCAGGCAATGCATGGATGGGGAGGGAAGGAGGGAGAAGAAATAAAATTTCTCCAGAGGGGCGATGAAGCTCTTGGAGGCCAGATTTGATGCCTTTCGAAAGGCTGATGAATTCTCCCCAGCTGGAAAGTTGAAACAGGCAAGGGATGGTGTGGCTACCTGAGATACTAGAGGCACTGTTAAATAGATGTATCTGCTACCTGCATTCTGTAGTAATATGTTGCCAATCCAGAGGGAGGTTTTGAATGATGTGAATGCAACAGAATCAACAGCCTTCAAGAAATGCTTTTGTATTCTGTGCAACCTGTGCATTTTTATTGCTTGCACTTAATCATAGTTTGCACTAGGAAAAAAAACAGCATAGTTTATTGATTCCTTTAACTTGTGCTTAAAACCCAAGGGGCATTGCATAGAATGAGAATTACTACTCTCAGAGGTGCTTTTTCACGAGACAACTGGACTTTCTTGTTTTTCTTTGAAGACGATTCACTTCTCATCCAAGAAGCTTCTTCAGGAATTCCCCACCATCCAGTCAGAGCTGAAGAAGCTTCCTGGATGAGAAGGGAAACATCTTCAAAGAAAAACAAGAAAGTCCAGTTGCTTCGTGAAAAAACACCTTTGGGACAACTATGACCTGGATGACTGAGAATCTCCACAGAGATTTACTACTGAATACATATCCTTAGGATTAGCTTGCTTTTATGTTGGCTGAGCTCCCACCAGTTTTTGTAAGCTTTCCTCCGTTGTAGGAATCGATGTAATCTTCCATTTCTGAGCGTAGAGTGATCTTGCTGCTGTCAACATATATAAAATCAAAGTTCCATATTTTTTTCCCCAGGTCTTTGTCCATTAGTCCCAAGAGAAAAGTCTCTGGTTTTCTTTATTTAGTTTAAGAATTTTCTGTATTAACATACAAATCCTATCCCAATATTTTCTTGCTTTAATCACATGTCCACCATAAGTGGTAAAATGTCCCCTCTTTCCTTTACATTTCCAACGTTCATTTGAAATACCTTTATACAGTTTTGATTAACTTGTCTGGTATTAAGTACCAACAGTAGAATTCTAGAAAATTCATTCATTCATTCATTCATTTAGTTTCTATAGCTACCTAATTCAATCAAGTGATTCTGGGCAACTTACAATTCTAAAATTATAAAACAATTAAAAACATTAAAACAGTGAAAACATCCACAAAATAATTAAGTTATAGTCCCAACCCCTCTATAGGTCACATTTAAGTTTGAAACTTTTTTTTTTACAGGATGTTCATCTGCACTTTTTAGACCATGTTCTGATAAACAGAGTCAAGAGTATTCAACTTATATTTGAAAGAAGCACAGGAACTCTCATAGACAAAAGGTATGTTGTATATACAATTGATAATGTATTGTATTATGTTTTCCCCCCCCAAAGGCTAAATTAGTGAGCAAGACAAAAATTGATATCTGGCATTTCAGAGCTGACATTAACCAAAGCCAGTGTCCATACTGATTAAGTTTCATCAAGGAGATGTTGACTCTGAGCAACCACATAGACAAAACTTGTCAAAAATGATCTGTTGTCTATCTGACCTTTTAAGTCTGTAGTGAATTAATGACTATTGCAATTCAGTTCCAGCAACTTGCTACTGATCATGTACTCTACTTTGTTTTCAGCATTATGAACTTCTCAAGGAAGCTGGATCTTTATGTAATACGTCTAAAATATAATAGTTGAGCCTGGTCACATGTGCCTCAAGTGAAAACTCTGGATTGATTTGTTTTGTGGTCCAGTGTTTGCTTTTCTGACTATTCATAATATTAGCAAGAATCTTCCCAACAGCAAAGGGGCAATACTCTTTCTAATTTGCTTCTTCAAAATGCAACTTGCACATTCATAGAATGTCACAGGGAAAACTACTGTCTTTGTCATTCTAATGCTTCTAAATACGGATGCATTTTGGCATCCAAATATCTTTTTCAACATCTTGTTGCTATCCTACCAAGTGATACTATGGCATCTTTGTTGACTGCTGCCTGTTCACTGTTGATGGTCAATCCAGCACTTCAGTGACTTCATTATCATTTCAAAGGCTTTTTACTGTACCAATTATCATTGGCTTGATCATCTTTATATTTAATCTTAATTCCATTTTTCCCGCTTTCTGACTTTAATTACAACTTTCACATCATTTATAGCTTTCAAAGTAGAGTCATCAGTCTATCAGAAGTTATTAATATTTTGTCCAGTTTTAAACCATGCTCATCTATTACCAATACAGCATCCCTCAAATATTTTCAACATATAAATTGAATAAATAAGGAGAGTGTACAGTACAGCCTTATCTCACTCCTTTGTCCACTTGGAACCAGTCTCTTGTTGTATTGCTCAGAATTGGCTTTCTGTCATGCATATAGGTTTTGCATGTGAGAGATTCTGAGACTCCCATTTTCCTTTGGACATTCGCTGGTTGACATGATCAGTATAATTCAGGGCCTTTCTATATCCAATAAAACGCATATTGGTCTTTTTTTTTTTGCATTCTTTGACTTTTTCAATTCTTCATTATACACAAGCAATAATGTCCTTTATTCCTTGGTCTTTTCTAAAACCAGTTTGAACTACGGTATTTCCCCTTTGTGCCTAAGACTCTAATCTGTTTTGGATGCTCTAAGCATTATTTTACTAGGATGTGAAATTAAGGATATGGTGTAATAGTTTGCACAATCTATTCTTTGATATTGATAAGTAGATTCAACTCTTTCAGGCTATTGACAACTATTATTCTCCCCATTGGCTTACAAAATTTGGTTAGAACCTCTCTTGATTCTTTTGTTGTTCCCATAGCATTCTATCCTGGTAATGACTGGAATACTGATTTAACTTCCAGCACTAGAAGTTCTTACAAACATGAATATATATGTATCTTCTAAGTATCTTGGATATTGATATATTTACTGTGCAGTATTTCGGTATACTTCACATTTGTTTGATCTGGTTTGAATAAGTTATTGTTTATTGACATCCTTTAGCATACCAGGTTTGAGGTTGGAATATCCTTCTGAGTTTGGAGATCTTTTGGCAAATGTTGTTTTTCTGTGACTGTTTCTATTTTAGTGTCTTTACCGTGGTAATGCTGTGGTAATGCTTCTTGTTTCCTCTAAGAGCTTTCTGAAATTCTTTGCTCAGTTCCTGTACCTTTCTTAGCTTTAGCTTATCTTGTAGGCAATTTGTATCAACTCTCTTCTCATCCAGTTGGTTTCTTCTGTTTCTTGGTCTTTGGAAATATATTTTCACATTCATCCTAAACAGTTTCTTTGATTTAATTCCACAGTTCCTATGGCTCCCTGTAAATGAGGCTCAGGATTTCATAGTTTTCCTTTGCGTGGTAAGTATATTGTCAAGATTTTATAGTGACTTGGAGGCTGCATACTAGCAGTTTGTGATCCGTTCCACAATCAGCCCCTCGCCATGTCTTTGCTGTTTTAAGGGAGCTCTTCCATTTCCTTACATCAATAATACAGTCAATTTGGTTTCTCTGGTGTTCCACCTGATAATAATGATTGTATCGGCAAGGAAGAAATTGGATTGGCAGAAACTGACCATTCTCCTGTTTCATTTCTTTTTCCTACATGTATAGTGCAATTACGTTTTCCTCCTTAATATTTGTAACATTGTCTTTCCAGTTCCCAATCACAAACAGTGCATCTTGCTTGCATGTTCTATCGATTTCTGATTGAACTTGACCATAACATTCATTCCTCTTCTTCCTCTACACCAAGATCACAGATCTGGATAACTATTCACAGATCATTAAATGGTTGTCTACAAAATCTAATTGATATTATTTGTTCATTAGCTGCATTGTACCAAAATACTGTCTTTGCTATTATCTTCCTGACTATGAAAACAACAGGGTTCTTTTGATTGTTTACGTTCTGAGAAGTAAACAGTATGATCTTCTGACTGAAAGTAACCAATTTCACTCTGTTTCAATTCATCGATGCCCAAGGAATCACTGTGTAGTGAGTTCATTTCATTTTTTCATTGGGTTGAGCTTTTCCATAATTGGGCTTCTTTGTGTTCTACTGCATTTCTGTTTTTATAGTTTGGGATTTTCTTTTCTTTGCATGAAAACATCAGTCAGTAGACATCCCATAGGATTTGAACAGCCTATGTCATAAAATACTATGTCTACTCTGGAGGATCTATAGCATGTGGAGTGCCATTCAACCTGATGGGCCTATCATCCAGCATTCACTTCATCTTCTCTGTAAGATAAAATATTGATGATGTTACCTTGTTTGGGTAAGGAAACCTATGGAAGAAAATAACCAAGCTAGGAGAGTACCAAGGACCCCTCATATCTTCTCTGTCCTTCTGGTTTACTTGATAAAGTATAGCAGTGCTTTGCTATTTGCCTTCTCCTATGCAGTGTGAAATGATGTCTTTATTGTCACTACAGTGATCATCCACCTCTGACACCTTCCTCTGTTGCTGCTGCTGATACTGGTGCTTGCTTATCTGAGCAGTTATGATGACTTTCACATCTTGGGTGACTCTTCTGGAAGAATACACTATTTATGTAACTGCCTCACTCATCTGTCCCCAAAACACCCTCTGCCATATTGAGGCAGCACAAGCTGGGAAATGTTGGAGTTAAGGGATCCTTAACTGAAAGCACACATCCTCACTAATTTAATGTAGTAAACCACAGATTCTCATCTTGTAGCATTAATATTCTTAGCTCAGCTCCTTGTCTTTCCTGACAGGCAGGACCAAATAACTTTTTTTGTAACCTCTAGATGGCAGAAGAGAGCATCTTCCTAATTTTTTAAAATCCTGTACTCCCGTCTAAGGGTAGCTATAGGAGTTCTTTGCTAAATGTTACCCTTGCTTTTCTCTGTTCTGCTTCAGAGTAAGTCTGTTACTCTGTTTTCCTACTGGTGCTGGAGGTATTCTTAACTGTTGCCGTAATTGTTGTATATATTGTTGCACAGAAACATTAGGATTATTGCTAATTTAGCAGCATCCTCCATTACTGATCTACTGAGCCAGTTAGGTCTAGTGCAGGGGTAGGCAACCTTGGCTCTTTTATGACTCATGGACCAACTCCCAGAATTCCTGAGCCAGCCATGCTGAGGAGAAAGGGAGAGGTTTCCAAGCTGAGCCAGGCTGGCTGAGGAATTCTGGGAGTTGAAGTCCACGAGACATAAAAGAGCCGAAGTTGCCTACCCCTGGTCTAGTGGTTAAGGCACCAGGCTCCCAGACCAGGAGTTCTAGTCCTACCTTAGGCATGAAAGCTGATTGTGTCACTTTGGGCCAGTCACTATCAGCCCAATCCACCTCACTGGGTTGTTGTTGTGTGGAAAATAAGAGCAAGATGTGTTTGCTGCCTTGAGTTATTTGTAAAAATAACTCAAATAAATACAAATAAATAAATAAATATTAAGCAACTTGTGGTCCTTATTTTATTCTTATATGAGATGATGCAGGGTTAATTTACAAGTCACAGCCAGAACAGTTTTTGGCAGATGAGTCCTTAAAATTGGTGATGCTGTTTCAGTGGTACTGAACATAATCTCTTAATTAGCCAGGAGACCGCTCTTTATTGAAATTCCTTCCTTCCTTATGAGCTAGAAAAGAAAATTAGTTTGTTCCTCCTGCAAGGATAGTGAAAGAACAACCAGGCTAAGGATACTTTCCATTCCTGAAAGAAAAGGAATTTGGTAATTCATCCAAAGTTCCATTTGTTGTTTCTTAGAAGTTCTGAAATATATTCAGTGGTTTGTCTCATAGAGAGCCAATTGCTACTATCTAATATATCCAATTTGTTTTAGAAATCCTCAACTAATACGCTCAGAATTCTTATATCAGATGTTTGCTTAAATTAAATGAATAGAAATGACTTAGTAGCCTGACTAAAATTAAATCTCAGCTGATTTCTCCCCCTGTGGTCTGTAATAAACTTTCCCCCATTCTTTATTAATAAAATCTATGAAATGTTTCCAGCACTAGCTAGTAACAAATATCTTCAAGTAGTCTGCATTTCCCCCCCCTCTAAATGTTTATATTGTCTCCCTCTTGTTTTCAGCAAGTAAATTTGAGCGAATCTTTATTCACATGACTTTTACAGCTCATTAGATGAAACCAAGTATGAAAAACTTGCGGAAGAAACACTGGAATCGTTAACAGATTTCTTTGAGGACTTGGCAGACAAGCCATTTATTTCTAAAGAATACGATGTCTCCTTTGGGGTATAATGTTATCATTGCTTTTTTACAGTATTTCTTTGTAAATTCTAACCTGTTGTTTATAGATAGAGCATTTTAAAACTTTTGATGTGTTATTAATTATGGCTGTAAATATTGAAGATTCTACTACGGTTCCAGAGTTCTAAAGTTATTACAGATGATTCTTGACTTACAAGAGTTCATTTAGTGACCTTTAAAAAAGTGACCTATGATCATTTTTCACACTTATACTGTTGCAGCATCCACCGGCTCTTTGTTCAGAATTTGGATGCAGGGCAATTGGTTCATATTTATGACAGTTGCAGTGTCCAGGGGTCATGTGATCAGCTTTTGGGTCCTTCTGACAAGCAAAGTCAATATGGAAGCCAGATCCACTTAACAACAATGATTCATTTAACAACTGTTGCAAGAAAAGTTGTAAAATGGGGCAAAACTAACTTAAGAAATGTTTCACTTAGCAACATAAATTTTGGGCTCAATTATGGTCGTAAGTCGAGGACTACCTGTATCGGAGGCAGTGTTCCTCAAAGGCCGTAAAATCACTGTTTAGCTCTTTTCATGGAGCCCTGCAGGTATATCACAGACCAGCCTATCTCTGAAAGCCAAGCTTATGTGGAATCAAGCAAGTTGAGCCCCAACGCATGAGTTGAGTTGAGAAGGGCTGTATAAGTGGACAAATGTGCATCCTTCAAATTTGCTGCATCTTTTGGAAGCCTTATGCACAATACTATGTAGGCCAACCCTGTCATTCCTTAATGTTGTTTTGTTAAGACCACTCAGGCCTTAGCATTAAACTTGAATTCAAAACGTTGCTTCATTTAGTTCCTCTTACATGATCTTTGTGATTCTGTATATCAAAGAATTTTCCTGCGGAAATATTTGCTCTTGTCACAGTTCAGAATTTGCATTTTTTTTCCCAGTTCAGCTTTTCAGTTATGGTTCTGGATTAAAGGTTTTGGGAAAATGTGACCAATAAGAGATACAATACTAGTGTGTGTACATAGGTGTGTGCACATTTCTTCTCTCTTTCCTTGTTGTATTGACTAGGTACTTCCAGATTAAAGTCTCAAACACATTATTGGGGGGAAGGGGGAGCTCCAGACAATATTATTTTCCTTCTGCAACAATTGCATATTCCGCCCCCCACAATATTTTTTTTCTAATTGCAGAGAACCTGTTAAGCAGCGAAAGGAAAAAACAATAGGCTGTCCTCTGGAAGCACTTACTTTTCTCTTATATCTGTAAGTATAAGAGAAAAGTATTTTTACTGAATACACTGTTTGTGTTATAAGACCAGAAGATGGCATACTTGGGAAAAAAATGTAACAAGTGAGATACCATTTTATGTTTTACAATTGGGCAGATATAAGTGCATTTACAGTTCGTGTGGTTTAGAACCAGAGTGTATATTTTGCTAAAAATTCTTGGAAACTAATTGATATAGAAAAGGGTGACAAAAGCAAAGAGGGAATTAAATGAAGCAAATAATTTGATTCAAATATACTCATTTAACAATGATATGAGTGATTCTTCTAATTGAAGTAGCCTCTACTTAATATTTGAAAAACCTCTTTCACAATAATGTTGTTAATTCAAAGGTTTTTGTTTACTTTTTTATTCTGTAGAATGGAGTACTAACAGTGAAACTGAGTGGAAACATGGGAACTTATGTAATCAATAAACAGACACCAAATAAACAGATATGGCTCTCTTCTCCAATCAGGTGAGTTTAGTTTATAGGTTAAAATGATTTGAAAATTTGTAGTTGAACTAAAACACCTTTATGCACAATTCATTTATTAGATGTCATTCTGAAATTTCTAAATCAATACTATAGCATTTCCAGATTGTTCAGATTCTAAACTTTGATGTCATAACAAAAAAATCCTGCTTAGCACATTGCCCAGAATTTTCTGGCTGCCAGTCATCTATAAACCAACTTGGGATTGCTTAACTTCCAAGCCCAGGTGAAGTGAGCTGAATGCTACTACCTGCTAATGCTTTTGTCTTAGTTGAAAGACTATTGATTAGATGTGGTTTTGTGGAAAAAATACATAAACCATCCTTTGATCCTGTAAAATCTACTAGTAGATAAATTACTGAAGATAGCTGAATGTATTATTTGTTTTGTAAGCACACAACATCCAAATAATAAGAGAGTGTCAGAAACTGGCAATTTCTGTTCTTTAGAACAGGGGTCCTCAACCCCAGTCTGTGAACCGGTACTGGGCTGCAGCATGCCAGAAACCAGGCCGTGCAAACAAGCAAAACCCCACCCACGGGATACAGGCAGCACGCGAAACCACACACCCTTCCGGTCCGTGGAAAATCCTCTCTCCAGGGAACCAGTCCCTAGTGCCCAAAAGATGGGGACCGCTGCTCTAGAAGAATGCCTTAGTTACAGGCTTTTTCATAGGGATGTCCTACTGGAATAGTGTATATTTATGCACCAATTGTTGTGCATAAAAGAAAGCATTTGTATGCTTTTGTATGCTGACAAATATTTTTACAAGCTAGTTGCCAGTTAAGTACGTGTAAAATAATCCAGCAAGCAGATTCAAATCAGCTGTACAATTAGATTACATACTAAATTTTGTTACAAGGTGACTAAAAGAAATCTATTCTGTAGCTTTAAAAACACTAATCCCCTTAGAAAAATTGGGGAGGGGTAACCACAAGTGTTTACCTAACTTTTAAAGTTATTATAGAATGAGTGAAAAAAATAAAATTTCACAGGAATATTTTTTCTAAAAAACTGAAGTTTTGTTAATCAAATATGCAGACTTAAAGCGTTGCTGCAAGTCTTATTCAAACTGTAGATTGCCAGTTTGGACAAAATAGTACATTTTGATTTGATTATGCTAAAGAGATATACACCAATTGTAAAGCAAGGAATGAAAGAGATGTGTGCCATGAGTATAATAAATGGCGAAATTCCAGCATTTCCAAAGGAATATGATGAATTTGAACTGTATAATTAACAACTTGTCAGGTTTCCTTTTACTTTCTCCTATAGTACAGAATATAGAATACTCTTCTCACATTTTAAGCAGGGTTATGTACAAATTCTCTGAGTTACTGTGAACCTGTGCTTTTACTTTATGCACTCTCTTTCATATTTTATAAACATTTAAATTTGAGCTCTCTTATGTGTTAATTTTTCACAGTGGCCCAAAGCGATATGACTGGACTGGAAAAAATTGGATTTATTCTCATGATGGTATTTCTCTTCATGATCTATTGTCCAAGGAACTTTCACTTGCATTAGCAATTGAACTGGATTTATCAACTTTAACACATGGTGGTGGAAAGCCTAATTCTTGATATCTATCTATAAAAATCCAAAGACTTTGGACTTAGACCCATTTCTTTCCTCCTCACGATACTCTAGTTTTAATGTTTGTCCAAATTTAAATTCTCAAAACATTTGTTATTCAAATCTATTTTATTAAGCACTGATGGAAAAAAATTATATATATATATATATTGGCTTTACATGTTTTCGTTCTTTTTCTTGTGTTGCAAGGACAACAGTGGTGAAATATTTCTGCAAGATGGTATCCAGTTGTAGAAGTGTGATATTTGCATGAGGGTTGCCAGCCAAACTGGATGCTTTTACTATATGTGTACTCCACTATCAATAACGTTTATAATGCAATGTTCAATGGACCTGCCATAATCAAGTGGTGTGTCCAATATATCATAATATGTCCCACCACAGACTGCCACTGTATACAATAATTTCTAGGTAGCCTTTGCGTGAAGCCCTCCGATAATTCTTATAGAAGTGAATCTAATTAATGGGATATTTATTTTTTAAATAAGAAACAGACTAACTGAAATACTATACCTACCTACTTCATGTATATAATTAGAAAACCCAAATTTATGTTTAACTTTGAAATAAAGAGTGGAAATTATTAAATAATAATGAACTGCATAGAAAAACTTGGATTAAGGGCAACATCCTCCTTAATCAAATGCAACATTAGATTTTAAAATGGTTGAAGGACTTTGCAAAGCAGTTGAAAAATTGTTTTCGAAGCTTATTTTGGAAGATGTCATGGCTACTTCAAAAGATATTCTCAATCTGTTGTCCTAAATTACAAATTTAGAAAATGCCTTTATAAGGTCCTATTCTCTAGTTCAGATATAGGGAACTTCAGTCCCAACTTTGGATTGACTTCCAATAATTTTCTGAGGACCAAAAAACAGGGACCAGGCTTCCTGAAACCTTGTTTGTATATGCCTCTCACAAAGACACATTGTTAACACTTAATCTTTCCTACTGGGGTAAACAGAGGAAGACCAAAGTGTTCTTGGTTTGGGAAGCCTCCACTTAGTATGGGAAGCATACAGGTAGTCCTCGATTTACGTCCATAATTGAGCCCAAAATTTATGTTGCTAAGTGAGATATTTGTTAAATGAGTTTTGCCTCATTTTACAACTTTTCTTGCCATAGTTGTTAAATGAATCATTGCAATTGTTGAGTTAAGTGAATCTGTCTTCCCCATTGTAAAAAGTGTTTACATAATCCAGGGACGCTACAACCATCAGACATATAAAACCAGTTGCCAAGCATCCAAATCTTGGTCATGTGACCATGAGGATGCTGCAGTGGTCATGAGTGTGAAAAATGGTCATGTCACTTTTTTTCAGTTACATTGTAACTTTGAACGGTCACTAAATGACCTGTTGTAAGTCGAGGACTACCTATACACAGACCTTGGAGAAAGAGCAAAGCTTTTGGGGACCTTCTGTGACCAAGGGAAGCTTGCAAGCCAAATTCTGTTCACAGACTGGAAGCTGCTGTGGTTACATACAACCCACGAACGAATGCAAATTTGAAACCAAACTCGGACAAAACTGAAATGATGAGGGTTAAACTGAAATGATGAGGGTTAGCTCTTGACACTTATATGGGGGCTGGCTGACTGAATTTCACAACATTTGGATGTAGCAAAGAAGATTCATGTATTGTGGACTTTTTCTCTTAAATGGGACCTAGTTTTTGTAGTTTCACTGCCCTTTAATCATAATGTCCTCTAATAATGAGCTGGGGTGGTACCGTAGTAAACTATAAAAAGTCATTTTGCCATTAGTAACAGCATTAAAATGGCTTTCCATGTTAATACAGATTTTGTGCTGTAGAGAAAAGAGAAGCCAAGAGAAAGTGGGGGTCACCTCCCCTAAGAATTTAATAATTTTAATAAAAGTAAATAACTTCCAACACCATTTCAACAAGGTGCATTATTTTAACCATTGTTGTAACCCCTGAATTTAGTTCTTCAACAAATTTCTTCTTAAATTTACTTCTTAAATTATTTCCTTAGATTTGAATCATGTTTGTGCTTGCCTTATATTTACAGTACTCTGAACAAGGCAGAGTTCAATGGTGAAAGGTAAGTTCCTCCTCCAGCCAGCATTCGATGTAAAGAGCACATTGTACTCTTATTTGCTGGTTACAAACGTGCTACAGCACATCTAATTTCTGAAGTTTTGCATTCTTTCAAATGTTAGAAATGTTAAATATTTCTTCTGACATTGAGCACTTTTGGATTTTTATTAATATTGCCAAATCTGAACATGAGTAACAGGGAAGCTTTTGGGAATTGAAAGGAACCTCAAGATTTTCAGGGGGGAAAATGTGGGTGGGAAAAAAATCTCAAAAGCCCCATTTAGAGTGTCGTCATTCTCAAGGGCAATGAACACTGGCTGTTTAAAAAAATCTCTAGTTCTGTAACTCAGACTGGGAATGAATGTCTGTGTCCGTAATGTTCTATCTTCTTAACAACATAAGTGAGATCTTCATGATTGTTCTTGATTCCTGGTAACAAAAAACCCTCACTTTTTGTCTCACAAATGTGTCATTCAAATAAAAATGAAATTGCTACTAAAAAGAATATAAGTGGATTTGGATCATCTGTATTTGATATCAATAATCTTTTTGATCTGTATTTTCAATAAATTGTGGTACCCTCAGATCAAATAACTTTCTAGTGGTGATGGTAGATTATAGATACCCTTAGTATCACTTCTAGTATCAAAATGGGAGCATTGAACTAGCATAAAGACAGTAAGTCTCTCCCAAGGAAACTAACTTAAAATGAAGGAAGAAGGAAACTAAATCTTAAGGCACCGTATTAATTGATATGACTGATATGATAGAATAGATCTCTAATAGTATCAGTGTTCTTTTGTTCTTCAATGCATCCAGACTACTAGGTGAGCACATGGAGAGAAAGCTTGCATAAAACCCATGAAGAAACACAAACACGTAAAAGGTTTCTGTTTGTGACTTTTGCGGACCTGAGACATTTAGGATCTCTCACATGGAGCAGGATCACTCGCAGTATTAATGGAACTGGGGGATATGCAGAAATGAGGGATGGAGGTCTGAACATTATTGTAGCTCTACAAAGCAGTTAGAAATTCTCACTAAACAGGTAGAATCCTAAGAAATATAGGTGCCTTGATCGCCCTAAGGTAGGCATTGACAGGCTAAACCGGTCTTGGAAGTGAATATCCAGCCTTGGAAGTCCCTCTCAAACTTGCTCATTCCCTTCACAAGAGTTTCAACTGGGATCTGGGCTGAAGCCAAACGAAAGCCGCACAATGACGAATGCCCCAGTGTCACCACTGACTCGACTTCCTTGCGTTTATCAGAGTTTGGCTTTGAACCGGTATTTCCTGTTCCAGACGGTGGAATGGAAGACCACGGAGGGGAACTGAGCTTACTTGCTGGCCAGTGCAAAATGGTGAATGCCCCTTTGGTTACATTTCTCCGGAACGGTTCAACGGCTGTCCCAAGCGCTACGTGCAACTAGTGGCACACGTGCTGGGGCACGCGTGTCTGCACTTTTGGGGGCCGTAATCCAGAACACTCGACTGAGAAGAATAGGGCTGAATGCCTAGGGCTCAGGTGCTTTGTAGCTCAGATGCATTGCAGGGACTTAACCCGGGCATGGATCAAAAGGCGACCAAGCACACTTGGCCGTGTAGTTGGGGTAGCCTGAGCCTCCGGACTTTGTAGTCCCATTTCGACGCCTTCCCTTCGGAATACCAAACTCTCTGAGGGCGCCAATTGTGCCGCCCGCTTCTCCTCTGGAGTCCTGCTCGAAGGGCGCCGCCTCGCCGTCTAATCACATCCTCGGATCCGGCCAGTCCCCTCCTCCCCTCTCCCTCCTTCTCTGTCCTTTTATTGTTTTGGCTCGCCGTGGTGTCCTCTGGCGAAACGGTGATGGCAATTGTGGCTGGGCGGCGGAGGTGAATCTACGCCAAGAGGCAGCGGCGCTTCTTTCTCCGGGCAGGGGCCTCCCAAACTCTCCTAGCCGTGCCTCGTCCTTCCCATTCGGGAGGGAGGCGAGCGGCGGGAGCGTGCTTACCTGTTTGAGGCGACCGAGCGGCCGCGCCCTTGAGAAAAGGCCGCCTCCCAGGTTGGTTTTCCTGCCTCCTCCTCGAAACAGGAAATGGGTTGAGTCAGGAAAGGCTCCAGAATAAGGGACTGCCCTCCCTTCTCCCGGGCAGCTTCCACCTCCGACGGGCATTGAGAGGCGCGGTTTCTGCTTGGATCGCGGTCATATCTCCAGGGGCCGTTCCACATTCCAGCGACGTCTTCCAAGGACCGGGCGGTTTCCTAAAGGAATTATTTTCTACTCCAGGTAATTGTTGTTTTTTTTCTTTCTCTTTACCTGTTGGGAGTTCTGGGCGTGTGCTCCTTTTTTTTTTTTTTTTTAAAGTTGCCCTTTTAATCGCCGCCGCCTTCTCTTAATTGAAGGTTTAGCCGAGCGAAACGGTGAGTTGGGGCGTGTACGGGCGCGCGAGGTGGGGAAAATTCCAGACTCGCATGTTAAACACTTTCTGACGTGCAGGCGAGCGCGCGGGTTCGAACTGCAGCGCCCTTACGTAACTTGAGAGCCTGGATGGGAAGCGCCCCTTTTCCCGCCGTACTTGCCCTCCCACCTACATCCAAAGGTGGCAAGCCACCATACTCGGGGTGGGGGCGGGTATGACTCGCAACTCTCAAGTGTGAAGGCGCCTAAAGCGTGAATCCGGTTGCCTTGCTCGTATTTTTTTTTTTTTTTTGAGATGAACTTTCCGGGGTTGTTTGCCATGAGATGTTTTGTCTGTTTGCCCCCGGAATTCAACCTCGAGGGGAACGAATCGAGGAGAGAGAACTGGGTGAATCCCCCCCCCCCGTCTGAATAACACTGTTCTGACTATGGTGAATCCCAGGAAAGAGTTAAATAGGAATCCGAACTGGGCTGCGCCGGAGTTTATACCCTCAAGGGTCTCTCGTCGCCTTCCCGCTCCTTTCCCTCTTGTTGTGGGTGGTGTTTTGCCTCTGGTTATTATGCTTTAGAGTGGGCTGATTGCGGGATGGCGGACTGGATATTTCCCAGGCGGAAGGGGCGCTGTTTTCCTCAGTTCACTACTGGGTTTTTACCCAGTTAGGGGAGAGAAAAGTTCGGTTTGCAGGATCAGGGTTTCTTTTACAGGATTATGGGCCTCTAAGTTTCTGTTACCAGTTCAAGTGCTTTTAGGCAGGAAGGTGATGGTCGGTAGGCGCTTGAGTTGGGCCTGTGGTGAATCACCGTTTGTTTGGAGAAGAATTAAGTTGAGTAGAGTCATGGGAACTTTTGTTATCCTGAGGAAATTGTACTCAGGAAAAAAAATATATCTCTGAATACCAGCCATGCTTGAAATGGCACATCAGTACCACAGTTAGTGCTTTGAAATTCCTGAGTCTGAGAGAACTCATTTCCTGTATTTCTTAAAGGCTGGCAGAGTATAGCTCCAATATGTTTCACAAAGCAAATAAAACAACACCCGACTTGGTTACAGGTACTGGTGTACAGTATTCCCACTGTTCTTTTCTGAAACATACTAGTTTTTACCCTTTTTAAAAGCAATTTTGGGCTGTGCAAAGGGTAAGGCAGATCCTTTTCAGTTCATTAATTGAATTGGTAGTTTTAAAAGAATACCACGTTTGATCCCTTACTCTTCAAAAACTTTCTAGAGAACCATAGGTAATATAGTAGTTTCTGTGATGACAGTGCTTCCTCTGAATAAATGATTTGTCATCCAAAGAGTTCCAACATAAGGAACATGTAAGCCCTTAATAACGTGACATGTGTCAAAACACAAACAATACTATATTAGAATACTATATTGTAATTATTGCAATAAATTGCTTCTAGAATGTATAAATAGCATTCAGATCAAATTGGTCATGAGTCATTATGTTTAATTTGTCTCCATTAATTTGAACAGATTTTATGAGTAAACATTGATTTGTATTTCTCTTGAGAAACTTCATTGGAGTACAGTACACATAAAAATAATGTTTAACTTCAGAATTGGAATAAAAATGACATTGCAAACAATTTAAACAATGGCAGAGTCATGAGTTGTGATTGATCAAACAAAACGCAGCACACAAGAACTGCCTTGTGCACTAGGTCAATTTTTTTTTTATTGGTAGTGTACAAAAGCATTAGTTTCTCTGTAAGATTGACTCTATCAGATAATTCTGTAAAGAGCATTCAACTAAGGCATACAAACAGCTTCAACTTCTCTCTCCCTTCAGAGCAATGTACAGTAATGAATTGCTATAGGAACTAATAGTTAATCTCTGAACACTAGAAGAATCTTCTGTCTACAGTAGTATTGCTGGTGCTGGTGTGTGTGTACTTATTCTAAGTTGCAGCTAGGAATGTTACTTCTGAATTACAGTACAAAGTTCCCAACCAATTAATCAAGGACTTCAGTTTAAACTGGCATCCTCTCATGACTTATGCAACTTTGCTCATTTTTTGGGGTGCTGTTGGATTTTCTTCTGTATCTACTAAGCAGATGGATTCCATTGTGCCATACTCCTTGTGTGATTTCTATGCTATATCCTATTTAGTGATCTTGGATTAACCTGCCATTGCATTTCTTTATCTACCTAAAACTGTTGAAATCTATCTTTGCTTGCTATACATCCTTCTCCTTCTTCCCCTTTGAGTCCAACTTTTACTAAGTCAGTTCCATTAGGTAGATCAGACAAGAAAATCAATTCCACAAGAAGGCTAAAACTACTTGTATTCAGATTGGCTATAATAACAGAATCTTTCATGTATGATTGTTCTGAAACTCCTCCTCCTCCTTATAGTTCAGTGATCTATAGAGGTATACTTTAGCCCCTATTGCCTAGGTGAGTAATTATACATATCTCCATCAGGGTCATCTTCCTTACCCTTTACATAACAATAATTTACTGCTAAGTTTATTTTTGGTATGAGTTGGGCAGCCAAATACATTTCTTAAATGTATAGTGGCTCTCATATTACCTTTCATGTTTGTTAATTGTGTATAGACTTGTTAAGGTTAGTCAAAATAAGTATGAGGCAAAAATATTCTGATAGAAGCCTTAAAGGGGGCTATGAGTTCAAAACTCAAAGCTGCCCTGTTACAGAACAAAATTATAAAATATATTGCAAAGCAGCATTTTATTTTGTTTGATTTTAGGCATGTATCTTGTTTGGTTAGCTAATACGCAGCTACATTCCTAATTTATTTTGAAGAATCTCATTTTGTAGTATATTGTTATAATTTATAATCCTGTTCTAACATTTTAACTGGATTAGGGGTAAACTATACCTACAGTAATTAGAAATGAATTTGTTTCTAATTCCAACTTCCTCCTTACAATAGTGAAATAAAATGTTAAGGAAAATACAATAATATTGTGCCTCTAAGGCTCAGGTTTTATATTACATGTAGAGATAGATCCAAATGACAAGATTGGATTACCCGGATAAGCTCAATGATCTTGGCTTGGACTCTGACTTGATACTGTATAAGGTGACCTACTGTAACTGTGGAAACGGAGGTAAAATAAAGTATAAATTACATTACTTCTGACACTTCCATGTTGCTTCCTGCTAACCCTGATGTATGATTGTATATTTTCCCTCTAAAACTAGTCAGTGCAGTCTCTTATTGTGCAAAATTAGAATTTGCAATAAGCACAAGATGGATCAAGGAACACTGATGCTAATAGTGGCAGCAGGATAAGGAGTAACTTTAATAAGATTAATGGGATTATAGACTTGTACATGGTATTATATTCAAGTAATACATAATTCTTCAAAAGTGGAACTGCAAAGATTGTTTCACACAAAGGATATTATGACATAACGTTAAAATAATATTTTTCCTCCTCCTCCAACATTCTCTGGTGGTCTTCAAACAGAGCCTATATGGTCATCCATTAGAGATGCTCTAGCACAGGGTTTCTCAACTCCAGGGATTTGCAAGAGGGTTATGGGGTTCTACAAGAGACTAAAGGGGAAATAAGAAAATTCACTCAACCAGTAGCTAATTTTCTATCACCAAACCTTTGTCTTTTGATGAAGCGTTCTGGGATTTATTTTAACTAATAGATTCTGCTTCCTGAAAAAAACTCTTGCTCTAAATATCCTGCACTGATCAAAGGGTGGAACTATATAGTAGTGGCCAAAATTGTGGAAACCTTTTGGGAAAAGTATACAGTAGAAATGCTACCTTTGGTTAAGTTTCCACCAA
>JANHFS010005647.1:42221-58126 GCA_032467975.1 Trimeresurus albolabris | reverse complement strand
ATGGGCAGCCAATAATATTTATTTATAAATTTATAAATTTATGCTTTATGGACCAGTGATTTTAATACAGGTAATGCTTGTTTAGCAACCACAGCTGGGACCAGCAACTTGGTCATTAAGCAGAGCAGTCACCAAGTGAAAGCATATCTTATGAACTTACTTCAGCTTTCCTTTGCTTTACAGACTTGCAACGGTTATAAATATGAGGATTGGTTGTAAAGTTACTTTTTCATCACTGTGATAACTGTGAATGGTTGCTAAATGAAGATTACTGTACCTGTATTGTTAAAAATACTATTGTAATTACAGTTTTAGCTTCTTAAAAGATACTATATTTTTTAAATATCACTTTGGATAGCAAGATAGGCTGCATATATATTTCATAATAAAATACTTATTACTGCTTCCTATATTTCTAATAAGAATAAAAATAACCTAATGATCAGTTTATATTAAGAATGTTTATGGTTCATAATGCAAAAAAAATATATTACGAGTTGTAAAAATTGTACAAAATGTAAGAGGCTCTCCTTTGTATATGTCAGGCCCAAGCCCAGAGTCATCACAATAAAGTCTAATTGACTTTAATCCTTTATTTGCTTATACCGAATTTGCCAAACTAAAGTGATTATCTTCTAATCCACTAAATACTGTATTTCTTGAGAGTGTCAAGTATGTGACTACCCCAAATCTCTTTCCCCTTCCCCCATCCAATTTGGAAAATTGGATCTCTCTGGAAAAGCTCATGTGTTGCCAAACTCCCCCACCGCTTCTCTAGGTGCACAGGCCATCATCATAATACAGGTGGTTGTTTAATGACCACAATTGAGACTGGCAACTCCATTACTAAGCAATGTAGTCATTAAGTAAGACATCACATGATACCATAGATTTATGACCTCATTTCTGCTACAGTCATAAGTAAGCAAGACATCATGTGACCATGACTTGTGATTTTTATCACCAGCTTCTCCATTGACACTGCTTGTTGGAAGCTGGCTGTGAAGGACACAAATGGTGCGATGGTTGTAAGTGTGAGGATGATCATAAAGTTACTTTTTTCAATGATGTAACTTTGAATGGTCACTAAACAGGGCAGTTGTTAAGTGAGGATTACCTGTAAGTAAATTCTTGTTGAACTTAATGCCTTGTATTTTTTAATAGGTATGCATAAACTGTCACCATACTACTCATAGATTCTCAGGTTATCTTTAACTTTTTATTTGATTTGCTTCCATGAAGATAAATGAAAATGTACATAATTATATATAAAAACATAGATGCAATTTTTAAAAGCTTTCTGTTGTTCTAATACATGATTATGGGACATATTGAAAACTCCTAAAGTAAAATTCTTGTAATTAAGTAATTGATAATGCTGATAACTTCGTATATTTTCTCAAGCCTTCCTTTGTAATAACTTAAGTAGCAGGAATGGTTTTATAGCAAAAAAGTTTATAACCATCTTTTAAATTTCTCATTTATTTCAGCTACCACCCCATGGTTTGAAGCTTACCGAGAGAGCTTTCTTCAATCTATGCCAGCATCAGACCATGAGTTCCTAAACCACTATGTAGCCTGTATCCTTAGAAATTAATGGACATGATATATTAGTTTCAGATAGACCACGTCTCTATAGTTTGAATAACTCAAGAAGAAGTGACACAAGAGGAGGAAATACTACTTGAAAACATGGTATAGTAATTAGGCATATCTGTCCGAGGTACACAATAAAATATTGGAACCAATCTTCTTCTATAATCAAGTATTCTTCTTTTGCAATAAGTTTTTGGGTAGTCAGATTCTGAAATTTTAGAAGATTATAAACAGAGGACAACTTAAAATGTCTAAAATATTGAGCCAGGTAAAAATTAATCAAGAAAGCTGGATGAATAACTGTAGGGTATAAGACAAGTAATAATATATGAGATTATGATGAAACCTGACAGTTATCTTGAATGTAACTAGACTGAATTTATGAATAACTTTGGCAGGACTACAACTGTAATCCAGTTGAAACCAGTGTACAGGTAATCCCTGAGTTACGAGTGTTCATTTAACACTCGTTCAAAGTTATGTGATGAGCGCCCCTAGTGCTTACGAGCAAGTCCCGAAGTTATGAATATTGCAGCACCACGGCAGTCATTCGCCCTTATGAGCGGCTGCAGTGACTCTGCAAGATTCACCCTGGTTATTCCCTCCCTCCCCACCCCATCCGGGGTCTTCCTAGGCACCAGTCCTTCAATACTCACCCTGCGAAGATCGAGATCCTTTGCTTTCTTGGCTGTTCCAGGTCTTCAATGTGTTCGCAGAGAATGGAGGCCTAAAATAACACAAGATCATGCGAGATCTCACGGTACTGATCTCTCCTGACCTCATGATACTTTAGGCCTCTGTTTTCTGCAACAGAGAATGGAACCTAAGCTAGGGTATGCTTCCATGTTCCTCCAGAGGCTGGATTGGGGCTCTAGAGACCTTTTTCAAGCCACTGCGGCCCGGATCTGAGGCTGGGAGATGCTTCTGTGCCCCCTGTGGCCCAATCCGGGTCTGGAGGTCTATTCCAGGCTGCTGCTGCCCAGATTTGAAGCTGGGAATGCTTCCGCACCCCTCCGCAGTCTGATGCTGATTCCAGATGCTTTTCCAGGCCACTGCCACCCAGATCTATTGCCAGGGGATACTTCTGTGCCCTGCCGTGGCCTGATCCAGGTTCCGGAGCCCTTTTCCAGGCGGCTGCTGCCCGGATTTGAGGCTAGGGAACACTTCCATGCCCTCCCTGTGGCCCGATTTGGGCTCCAGAGGTGTTTTCTAGGCTTGACCGGGCCACAGGGAGGGTGCGGAAGCATTTGCCTGCTTCAGATCCAGGTGGCAGTGGCCTGGAAAAGACCTCCGGAGTCCAGATTGGGCACGGCAGGGCAGGGAAGCATTTCTAACAGTTCTCTGAAACACTTCGTTAAATTCCTTTCTGAGATTTTTGTCTTTCCTGGCTTTGGTTTATCTTCTTTGCAATTTCCATGGTTTGTTCCAATAACCAGTTTGTTTTCTTCTCTTTCTTCAATTTTGACAATCTCTTTTCACATTCATCCTTAACAAATTATTATTACAAAATAGCAACATTATTACAAAATTCCTCTGGTTCTCTATCAATGAGGTTTAGGACTTCAGAGTTATTCTTGATGTTCTCCTTGAAAATGGTGGGTATATATTCAAGATCATATTATGGAAACTGACTGGCTATCTTCTTGAGCTAGACTTGGAACTTGCATGTGAGCAGTTCATGATGCGTTCCACAGTCAGCATTTGGCCATGTCTTTGATGCTACAATTGAGGTCCTCACTTCCTTTTAGCAGTAATATAATCAATTTGATTTCTGTGTACATCTGGTAGTATACATGTAGAGGGGTTGTTGGAAGCGGTTTTCTGCCTCCTCTTCTGCACTGTGGTTGGAGCACAAGTTTGAATGATCGTTATATTAAAGGATTGTCAACAAATCTGTTATAACTGATTGCATTGTAGCTAAGTAATGTTCTTGCTATACCTTCCTTAACTATTATAGCAACACTGTTTCTTTGTTTTTAAAATCCTGAGTATTAAATAGTATGATCTTATGACTAAAAATGTCTGATTCAAATCCATCTTGATTTATTGATCCCTAAGATGCCAACATTTAGTCATTTCATTTCATCTTTCAATGTATTGAACTTTCCCATGTTCATGAGTCTTATATCCCATGTTCTTCTGTAATTCTCTCTTTGTGGCTTCAGAATTTTTTTTCTGTACAAAGAAGTCACACTTAATTAGCTTAATTAGGATCAGAATTTCCATCTCCAAATGATGTTGTTAAGCTAAACATTACATGATCCCACTGCTCAGAGATGGCAGTTCTAATAGTCCCAGTTGTGGTTATTTAGGCCAGGTTTGTGCCATCATTAGGCAAGGACTCAGCTTCTTCTGCCCTGCCACCCTCGCCTCCACTTCTATTTCCCCTACCCACCTATTTCCCCCATTTTTGCCCTAAGGGCTGCCCTGCATGTTGCAACTGTCTCCTTCTGCTGCCCTCACCCACATCTGGCCTTCATCATCTTCCTCCTGAGTGGCCTCATGAAGAGCCAATGGCTACCTTAGCTAGGCGTGCTTCATTACAGCGGAAACAAAAAAGTAGCAAAGGTCAGCTATGGGGTTTGTGTAGCAGGGATAGACAGCTGAGCACAGGGTGGCCAGAAGGACAGAGAAGGGTGACAAGTGGATGGGAAGAAGTACACGCTATGGTAATAAATATGGGTGAGCTGTATTTGATCACATGACTATGGGGGGGGTTCAGTGGCCATAACTTGGAGGATTAACTGCAACTTCCAACCAATAGATAAGCGAGTATTAACTGTGTGACAACATTAGCAATTAGACATCATGAATGCTTTAATTTAGCCAGTAGTACTTGAAATATCCTCAGCTGTTCCTGAACAGTATTTTGAATGTCATTCAACCTGACCATTCTCTAGCACTATATTATCAATCATTTTATATTTCTATCAATGTGGGCTTTTTGGTAAAAATACCGGTTTACCATTGCCTTCACTTATGCATTATGAATTGATGCCTTTGCCATTGTCACTAAAGTGATCAACTACATCCAGCATTTTCCATGCTTCTTTAGTATTCATATTAGTCATTAACTAACTTTTTCAGTTGTGATTCCGCCTTAACATTAAGTAAGGTATGCTCGTGGTGTCATCTAGTGAATCTGAACCTGTGGAACAGTTTCTAAAACTATCACAAGAGCAACATCGGATTCAACATAGTAATGAATATTCCTATCCAAAATGGTTTATTCCAAACACATTGAAATATTACGTGTTGTTGCATGATGTGAGTATAGGAGAGGAACAAAGGTGAGTAGGCATTACTAATATTTCATTAGGCTTCTGAAATATTAATTTCAGGCTTGTCCATTTATTTGATTTAAAATAGATGAAAAGGTAGCCTAAAGACACCTAATTAGTTTGGTCATTAAAATAAATCAGTAATGTGGATTTAAATGATTTTCACCAGTGGGAAATAAGTTGCTACTTGTCCAAAGCCATTCTCCATCACCTTATAGAAAAGAGTTTGGAAGAAAAAATAATTGATTGTTCATTATTTAATATTTTTAACTTCTACTGTACATAATGGAATTTTCTAAAAATTAAATAGTATTAAACATGGAGAATCTTTAGCCTAGGAGACTTCTACAAGATAGAGTCATGTTTTAATTTCTTTTTTACATTCCTTTTATAATTCTACATTGGGTTATAAAATATGTATAAAAAGAAAGGATTTTTTCCCCACGCTTATGCCATTACTATCATTCAAGGCAATATATTTAAAACATGCTTGCATTCTGGCTAGTTAGGGGAATAACGAACTAGGACTCCAGCCTGAGTATCTTATTTTGTCTTGACTTCATTTACACTGCACTTATTCTAGTTTTCCTGATGAATGAATGTTAATTATTAACTATGCATCTATTCTTGGATTTTTCATAAAGTAATTTATTGTCCAATAAATTTTCTTTCGATAACATAATTGTAATTCATTGATGCCTCTAAAAGAAATTGAAGCTAAAATCATTCAAGTGGTAATTATAATTTGGTATATTCCATCTGCTAGCAGAAGGAAAAATAATTATCCAAGAATAAAATATTTTCTCTATTTAATCACCCCTATGTCATATTTTTTCTTTTGTATTTAAAAATGCAAAGCTCAAATTTTGCCTCTTTCTTCAACCAGAAACCATTCTTGTGGTACTCATAATTGTATTCATATTTAATAAATTTCTTCTCATTGAAGTTTCTCCTATTCTCTCTTTAAGTCTTTCAAAATGTCATAGTTTTCTCTTGGCGATATTTAACATCTTTGCAGAGCTGATTCAATATATGAAGAAATGAAACAGAGATATGGAACTCAGGGTTGCTACTTGCTTAAGATAAATTCTCGTGTGTCTAATCGAGGAATAGATGAACAGATTCCTGATCCTTGGAGCCAATACCTTCAGAAAAACAGTTTACAAACTCAGGTATCTATCTGTCCATCCATCCATCCATCCATCATTTGTTTATTAGATTCAAACCACTCCGCATCCATTTTATATTTCTGACATGTTGACTGCAAAGTCCTTTTAAAAATTATCTCGAGCATTTAATAAATGAGAAAATTAATATTTTTAGGTGAGAATATAAATATAATATACTAGATGAGAATTAGTCTTACCGGTATCTTAAGAAACATGCCTAATATTTTAACAGCTTTAAACATCTATTGATATGGGACAGTCTTTGTTCAGAGTTCTTAGAAATAACTAATAACCTTGAACATACTATCTGTTTATTTGAAGAACAAAACACAATAGACTTAGAATCACACAAACACATCTAATATGAATAGTAATTTAAATACATTAGCATATGTATATCTCTGTGTAAGTATATTAATCTTGACTTAATGTTAATTTTACAACATTTGCCTTTTCCCATAAACTCAATAAAATGTTTAACTATGTATGTTGATTTTCAAGGTAAATTTGATATATTTATCTCTAAAATGAAAACCTGTGGATTTTTGGATTTACCCTTTCCAGTTCTGCAACAATTGAACTCTAGTTATTACAAGTTTCCATAGAAACCTCAGAACCTATAGAATCTTATAAAACTTCTTCCAATTAATTGAATATCCTGACAAATTACCAAACTATTGCACAATTTCAATATACTTGGTATAAAAATCTATAATTTGAAAATGAGACATATTATTGGCATATACTTTTTATTTAACTCAAACACTATTATACCTGAAATGTATCTTCTGTCAATAAAATAGAACAGCTGTTCCAATTGCAAATTAAAAATAAGAGAGATTAAGGACATCATCGATAACTTCCATGAGATACTTTCATAGATCAAAATTTTATTAGTAATAACTATAACAAGCTTGGGGCCTTTCCTGTTGCCAGCAGTTTTGATTTTGAGGAGTAGAGGGATTTGGCAAAGCAGGAGAACCATCAGTTGGATAATAAAGGACCCCTCATTTCAACCCCGAACTACAAATATTCTCCTTTATTGGGTAATAAAGGAAGATGGTAGAGAGACAAATTCCCTGACTGTCCTCTTAGGCTACCAGACTGAAGATTGGTTGCCAGAAAGAGGAAGATCTCTGAAATTGTCTGTGTCTTGCTAGCTCCAGCCAAAGAGAACTTCAACAGTGAAAGCTGAAGAAAGGGATCAGAAAACTGAGTTAATTTAATGGAAATTTTTAGTATGAAATAGGTCAGTCTTTCAAAAATAGATCTTAGAACTATGTAGTGTAATGCTTTTTATTTTCCATTCTTCATATATTAAAATACATATAAAGTACATGCAGTCCTTGACTTAACAACAGTTCATTTAGTGATTGTTCAAAGTTACAACAGCACTGAAAAAAGAATCTTATGACTGTTTTTCATATGTGATTCACTTAACAACTGTGGCAAGAAAAATTGTAAAATGGAGCAAAATGCACTTAACTATGTCCTTTAGCAATATAAATTTTGGGCTCTATTGTGATCATAAGTTGAGAATTACCTGTATTACCCCCCTCCCAAATGTCTGTACAAATGTTTAAATATTGATCTGTAATTTAGTGAGAATATGGTATGTCTGTCTTTCAAAGCTTCTCTTTAAGGCCAAATTGTTTAAAAATTAATGAACATTTTTCATTACAATATTTTGATGCATAATATATTTTTTTTTAAATTGAAAGTGTTTTTGTATATTTTATTCTGACAGGAACTTTATGAAGATGGCACATATGCAGTTATTTCAAATAAGAATTCTGATCACTTCATACCACTGGATGGGTTAGATAATGATTCCAAAGGTGCATTTTTTTTAAATAAATAGACCAACTATCATTCTAAGTATTTTATATCGCATTTTGATTACACTAGAATTTGCCATACTTTTACCAGTTTATAAAGAATCACTTGTCACCAAGAACGTGTTATTTATTGCAGATGAGATCCTTTCTTTTTCCTTTCACTATACAAGTAGTCCTCGACTTACAACCATTTGTATAATGACAGTTCAAAATTAGGATGGTTTGGAAAAAGTGACTTATGACCCGTCTTTGAAGTTACGGTTATCATATCATCCCCACGGTGATACGATTGTAGTTTGGGCACATGGCACCCAGTTTGCATTTACAATGGTTGCAGCATCTTGTAGTGATGCGATTGCCATTTGTAATCTTCCCAGCCAGCTTCCAACAAGCAAAGTTGGTTGGGAAATCCTAATGCTTTGTGATTCACTTAATGACTGCGGTAAAAATGGTTGTAAAATTGGGTCTTGTCACTTGACCATTCGCTTTACCAATACACTAACATACAATGGAAATTCTGGTCCCAATTGTGGTTGTGATCCCAAGTCGAGGATTACTTGCATATGTTGGATGAAGAGAGAAAAATGTATGTATATTTATAGGTTTCTGTATGAGGTAGGGGCTTCTGTACAGGACAGAAAATCCTTGTCTTATGCAATTGAGGATCATTTAATTTTGTTAATGGGATTACTTATAGAGAGAAATTACATAACTTATTATTTATTTTATCTATTTCTTTTGGGGAGGTGTATATGCATATTGCAGTAAAGGCACACTTTATAGGATGAATATTTTTGACTGGAATTAGTAACTCTAGTTGCCACAAGGTGGGGAAGCAGGTATTTTTGCTTGCTTATAATCTTGTGGTTTACAATACTTCCTCTTTTGCGGAAATGGTCTTCAATTCAGAAGGATCTTCCTTTCACATAAATATGGTATATCCTACTTTTCAAATAGCTATTCTACCGAGACAATTTATTTAATAGTGTGATTATAACAGTATGATTATAAATACAAACTTCAAGCTTTAAAAAGCAAAAATAAGAGCTTATCACAGGGCATTTGAAAGCAAGAAGCCAATGGGAGGAGAGTCCAGAGGAGCGGACTTCTTCAATAGCCTTTGTCTACCTGTTTTTTTTTTAATATTTTGGAGGAAAACATAAAACAAAGGTAAAATAAGTATGTTAAGCTTCCACTAAGGCAACACACTAATAATTATCTTTTAAAACCTACCCTGAAACTGAAAATTTCAGTCATGTCCCCTCAAGATTGTCACTATATTACTACCATATTCCCTGCAGCCTTTGGAGGCTGGAAAAAAATTAAGACACTTTAGTAAATAAGGTGCTGAAACTTGCCTTTTATTGTGACATTATTGATATATGTGTGTGTGCATTGTGGGTTTGATGTGGATATGAAGTTATAGAAATATTATGAAAGTATGAAATCTTGCAAGACAGCTAAATTTTATTATGAATACAGGTAGTCCTCGATTTATGATCATTCATTCAATGACTGTTCAAAGGTATAGTGGTGGTGAACAAATGGTGGTTATAACTGGTCCTTGGAGTTTTAGCCATCCCAGCATCCTCATGGTCATGTAATCATGCTCTGGGTGGCTCAATTTACTACCTGTTGCACAACCTGCAAACACATGATTGTCATTTGCAGCTTTCCCTTCTGACTTCCCCAGAAATTCAGTGGGGAAGCCAGTAGGGAAATTTACAAGTCTCTCCCCACCCATGCACCCACCTCCAGTCTTTCTGTGGTTGCACTATGCCAGCCATTTGTGCAGGCCCTTCCTGAGCCTTGGTGTGTCTTCCTTGCATGCTCATGTACCTCTTCACACCTTCATGCACCTTTCTTGATCCTCATCACATCTCCCTCACATCCTCATTGGAGTCCCACACACCCTCCCCGACCCTCCCTGCATCTCTCACTCTAACAAGGGGGTCCCCAAACCCCGGTCCGTAGACTAGCACTGTCTGCGGCATGTCAGCAGCTGTGCATGCAAACAAGCAAAGCCCCATCTGCAGTATGCAGGCAGCATGTAAAAACGACGTCCCCTCCAGTCCGTGGAAAAACCTTTTTCTACAGAACCAGTCCCTGGTGTTCAAAAGGTTGCGGGATGCTGTTCTAACACATACTTTACCCCCCTCACAGAGACACCACTTGCACACCTCCTTGTCCCATTCCCTCCTCCACTGCTTCTTGGCTTGTTTCTAAGCTTCCTGTGACTTGCAACTTCCTTCCGTTGATTTCTTGTGGGAAGCTAGCAGGAAGTTGTCTTACCTAACAGTTGTGGGATTTGGTTAACAACAGCAGCTGGGATTGCAGCAATTGCTGTCACTAAGTGATGGGGTTGTGCTTTATAACCTCATTGTTTAATGATGAAAAGTCTGGTTCCAATTGCCATAATAAGTTAAAGATTACTGTAAGCAGTTTTCAAATCATAATTTAATGAATAGTTATTGGATATAATTTCTTTTTCTTAGATGGTTTATCAAATAACTTTAAGACTCACCCACTTCAATTGGATCATGCTAGCGACAGTAGTTGCTTCGATGGCACAGATTACATAAAACCAAATCTATCTATGCACGAATCAAAGAAATCAAATATGTGGACACCTCATGGCACTTGTTTGACACTCACAGATCATGATCGAATTCGGCAATTCATACAAGAATTCACTTTTAGAGGACTTTTACCACATATAGAGAAAACTATTAGGCAACTGAATGATCAGGTAAGTAATTTTATTTTTATAAAACTGGGGCGGGGGGTTGGCTTAGCTGAAATTCAAACTAGATTCACAATCAAAACCTGTTATGTAAAATCTTGAATATATTCAGAACAAATCCTGTATATTATTTATTTCAGTGAAAGTCCTTAGTTCAGCTTGTGTCAAAGTACATGTGCATAGTATAATTGATATTTAACATGCAAATTTAATACAAATATCATTGCCATTCATTTATAGAGATGATGTAATGCTCTAGAAAACCAACACAATGTATTTTAAATGATCTGAAGTAACAAATGAAACCTAGAGCCAACAAAGGCAAGATTCCTTTTATGTAAAGCCCTTCAGATTACTTTGATAAAATATATAACAACAAATAATGAACATTCTTGCTTTTGAATTAATATCTGGTGCTGAAGAGAATTATATAGCAATGCTCAATAGATGAGTGGATCTGTAAATTCATTCATTTCCTAAAATAAAGCATATATTATGCTTTATGAGGGTAATAGATAGCAGTATTTGACAGAAGGTATAGCTAAAAAGAAAATTATCTGACTTTTTTTTACTCTTTCTCTGTAGGTGTGCAAGCGCACATGTGTAAAAAACAAAAGTCTAAAAAAGGCAGACGATATATATGTTTCACATATATTAATTTTTAAAATTTTGTGGATTTTTTGTCATAGTATTTTGTTTCAAAAAACTTTTTATTTTACCTTTGTGCTGGTCTTTGACTGCAATAACGATTTGATTGGAATCTAGTATTTTACATGGAATACATAGTTTTTTAAAACAGCTGTAAATCTCTGAAAAGTGGTTTCAGCGAATAATAAACTATTGCAATTTAGTAAGAAAATATTTCCATCTTTCAGTTAATATCCAGAAAAGGCTTGAGTCGCTCTTTATTTTCTGCAACCAAAAAATGGTTTACTGGGGGTAAAGTTCCAGAGAAAGGTGTGAATGAACTGAAAAGCACATCTGGTTTGTTGTAAGTAGATCTGTTTATAAAAATGCAGAATACTTGCATTATTAGGTTTTGCTTTTTCTGATTTCCATGTCCACTGCAGTTGTGTGGCTAATAAATTTAAATTAAAAATAAGATAAATAAAATGCATGTCCTTGTTATTTTAATAATATCAACACAGTTAATAATAACTACTTTGGGATGATTACATCTCCATTACATCTCCATCTTTTGCTTACAGATGCAACCCTGTGATCTTCTTTATAAGCTCATTGTGATTAAATTAGTAAACTTTCTCTTAACCATAGTTTTTCTTATATCCAAATTGGAGGCTATTGACAATTTCATAACAAGCCAGGATATTTATCCAAATTTTAATTATGGTTTAAGATCCTGATTTGTTCTACTCTAAGCAATTGGTCATTTGTACAGTGATGCTTCTATTTCAGTAGTTTTGGTCTCAGTATTCCAAGCATGGAATTTATTTATATATATTTTATAGCAACTCGATGCTGGGTTAACATTCATCAAGTGGTCTGCTGTGATTCTAGGATCCCTTTTCTGAGCAGACACTGCCAGCTTAGATTCCATTAATGTATTAGTGGTTTACATTATCTGCCAGTGTACAAATCACCCATTTATTCCTATTCTCTATTTTCTGTTTTTTAACCAGTTGTCAGTCCATGAGAGCACCTACCTATTACCCCATGACAGCTGAGTTTGCTCAAGCTTTTGGTGAGGGATTTTGTCAAAGGCTTTTATGAAAGTCCAGGTATATATGGTCTATTATGTCATCCTTGTCTACATGCTTGTTGACACTCTCAAAATGTCTAGAAGGTTAGTGAGACAGACTTAATCTTTATGGAATCCAGAGAGCCAAGGACAAGGGAGGCTCGTACTTATATGTTTGCTTTTTTTAAAAAAGACATTTTTCCTGGAACAGATGTTAAGCTAGCTGACCTATAATTTCCTTTATAATTTATTTTTTAAAATGGCTCATATTGGCATTTTCCATTTCTTGGGAACAGATGATAATGTTAAAGAGCAGTTGCATAATTTTGTGAAAAGATCAGCAAATTCACATTTAAGTTCTTTAAAAACTCTTAAGTAGATACCTTATACAGTATAATGAGGGATAGGTTCCCTTTTTGCCCATCTCTTTACATTTGCTTCTCTCATCTTGTCTGATCTTGTTCCTGAAAAATAAAATCCCTACATCTTTATCAGGGAAGATAAACACAAATAATTAATTCACTCACTTGCTATGTCTTTCTCCCATTCTAACATGTCTTTAATATCCCCATCATTTCCTTAGTTTCCTATTCCAAATCAAACATGTGAAGAATGTTACTTTTTGTTTCAGTGTTTACAAAGTAGGGTTTTTTGGGGAGAGTGTCACTTTTTTTGACCTCCTCTAGTTCTCTGGCCACATTTTATATTCCTCATTGTACAGTAATCCCCAGCTGGCCAAAATTTCCATTTTTTTTTTAAAAAAAGAAGCCTTGTCTTTAATAGTAATTGTGAACCTGCTTATTAACTACTTAGGTTTTTTTTGCCTACATGGTACCTCTCCTGATTTTAGGTGTATATTCTAGCTGATACACTATTGTATTTATGAACAACCTTCAAGCATTATGAAGAAAATGGCCCTTATTACTATTACTTCTTTTTTCTTTTCAATAATGCCTTCGTTGTTTTTGGAAGTATTTTCTTCTGAGATCATGTTGGTGGAAGCATCTATTCACATTCCAATTGATGATTATAAAATTATGATCAGTTCTCCTAAACTTTTAGATCTTGAATAAAATTCTGAGCACAATTGAAGATTAAGTCCAGTGCTCTGTTGGGTTTTTTTGACTAGCTGTTCCAGGACATAAGCGATTTGGTTTTTGCCATATCCAGAACATGCCTTTTCTCAAACTTTATGAAGGTGATTGCAGTCACTAATGACTAATTTCCATCTATACAACAGCTTTAGAATCTTGGACAGGGAGATGATAGTATTTCCCTAGTACTAACACACTTTTGTGGATTGATATGGATACCCCCAATGAATCAGAAGACTCTATGTCCTCATTGACATAGGATAACTTTGCTTCCATTATACCCCTTTCTGTCTTTCTAAAAGCCTTTTTCAAGAGATATGTCATGAGAAATTTTTATTCCCCCAGGGTTGTATAATGTTTGTAATACTTCTTTTTCTTTCAACATGAATCATTCCAATTTTCCCAATTTGACGTGGAGGCTCCTGAATAAGTTTGAATAAAAGCTTCTATGTTGGATATTGTATGTGGCAAGCTCTTTTAACTTTGTTCCTTCATGATAGTCTGTATTTATTTCACTCTGGGGTGATTTCCCTCCCCCCAAACTTATTTTATTCGATTTAAGGGCTGTCTAACTCCAGAATGACTTTGGATAACATGTTTTAAAAGAATAACTTTTGTTTTTAAAAAAATCATTATTATCATCAGAAACCATGTATATCCAACAGAATTAAGATAGAAAGGATGCTGTACTTCATATTAGAAAAAATAAGTCAACTTTATTATCAAAATTGATTAACAATCTTCCAATTTTATCCCTTGTAAACAAATGTATTTTGTCCACTTGTCTTTTCTCTACTTTCTTTCAGGGGATCAGTTTAAGACTTGCTCTAACACCTTTCTAATATTGCCCAATAGTATTCCAGAACTCTCCTGATTCAAAGCAGTTTATCCTTTTGTACAAATGTGGCTTCTCCTGAAAATATCACAATATCTGACAAATCTAAATCCCTCCCCTACATTCAGCACCATTCTCAGATTGAGATTGCTCAGTTCTGCTGGTCTGCTTTGTACTGTGTCAATACAGATAGCATTTCTGACAAAGGCACCTCAAATTCTCCAGTTATTTTCCTGATATCATTAATGCCAATATGTACTCCAACTACTGGCTCCTATCCAGCACTATTTACCATACTGGTGAAAAATCATGTGTTGTCCACAGGAATCTCAACTGAGTAACTGTGGTTAATTGAAAGTTTTCTCATTTATTTAGAGAGCACTGAAAGAGGAGGTAGGAAGAGGTTGCATGTGTGGTCAAAAGATATGGGCATATTGAACAAATATACTGTATATCACATACTGTATTTTGTATGCTAAAAATGAACTTGCTAATATTACAAACTTATCTTAAAAATAGTTGAATATATGATCTTCAAATTCGTTGCTTCTGCTTTCGATATATTCAAAATGTATATGTGACAACCGTAAATTGCATTTTGATTACTATCCTCAACTTACAACCATTTGTTTAGTGACCATTCAGAGTTACAGTGGCACAGGAAAAAGTGACTTACTGTGTTTCCCCGAAAACAAGACCCGGCCTTATTTTTTGTTTTGGCCTCCAAAAGAGGCACTTGGTCTTGTTTTGGGGGTATATCTTTTCCACTCATCTTGCGGTGTCGGCGTAAACAGACCCGCTCAGCCAACCCACATCTTCTGCAGCCGAAGGAGCAGCTTTATTCTGCAGCTGAGAATGGAGCTCTGTCCTGCATTTTGTAGTCAGAGGCCTTTCCTGATGGCCTCTGCAGCCATGTACTGAGGTACGGATTGAATCCATAGCTTGGTTCTCAGCTGCAGAGGCCTTCCAGAAAGGCCTCTGACTGCAAAATGTAGGCTAGAGCGCCATTCTCAGTTGCAGATTGAAGCTGCCTATTCGGCTGCAGAAGAAGTGAGTTGGTGAGGCAAGTGTTGATCTATGGGAGGCCTGGCTACAACGTTAAGCTCCATCCCCCCGCTTGATTTTTAGGTGTGTGCCTCTCCCCCAAACTAGGGCTTATTTTTGGGGTAGATCTTACTTTCGGGAAAACACTGTATGACTGTTTTTCACACTTACAACTATTGCAGCATCCCCACAACCACATGATCAAAATTCAGATTCTTGGCAACTGGCACGTATTTATGACACTTCTATTGTCTCGGGGCCATGTGAGCACCTTTTGCAATCTTCTGACAAGCAGAATCAAGGAGAAGCCAGATTCACTTGATAATCATGTCACTAGTTTAACAATTGTAGTGATTCAATTAACAACTGTGGTAAGGAAGGTCGTAAAATGGGGCAAAACTCACTTAACAAATGTCTCATTTAGCTACAGAAATTTTGAGTTCCAGTTGTGATCGTAAGTTGAGGAGTATCTGTATGTGGCATTCAAATACATGACCTGGGATAAATTTGACAAATTCTACACCTGGATTTGCAATGTATGGATGTGAAAGTTGGACCATAAGAAAGGCTGAACGACAAAGAATTGAAGCCTTTGAACTATGGTGC
>JANHFS010005647.1:7897-21993 GCA_032467975.1 Trimeresurus albolabris | reverse complement strand
GGAGAAACTTCCTAACAGTGAGAACAATTAGCCAATGGAACAGCTTGCCTTCAGAAGTTGTAGGTGCTTCATCACTGGAGGTTTTTAAGAAAAGACTGGACAGCCACCTTTCTGAAATGTTATAGGGTCTCCTGCTAGAGCAAGAGGTTGGACTAGAAGACCTCCAAAGTCCCTTCTAGCTCTATCCTGATAGCTCGATTGAATTAGATTAACCTTGTGTAGGCTTATATGTACCATTAAAGTTAGTCCTTGCTTAATGATGGTAATTAGGAGTGAAATTTCCATTGCTAAGTGATACAATTATGAAACGAAGTGAATCGCCTGTGGCCACGCAATGGAGGAAAGAATTGAGGTCCAGTGGCAGGGCAGAGTGCTGGCAGAGGGCCAACTGAGAATGAGCAGAGAACGATAGGTCTGCTGTGATGAGGCACCCGGGGTGAAGTGGGTGCAACAATGTTGCCACAGTCAATTATCTCATTCTATATCTGATCTGGTAGGATGGGTACGTATCTTTAAGGAAAAGTGGTCCTGCAGATAACCTGACCTGTTCCATATAGAGCTTTAAAGGTGATGACCAGCACCTTGAATTGCACCCAGAAAGAAACTAGAAGGTGTTACTTGGGCAAACCGAGGAGCTCCACACTGCTGCATTCTAGACTAGCTGAAGTTTCCAGGTTGTCTTCAAGGTAGCCCCATATATAGTGCACTGCAGTAATCCAGGAGATGGATTAGGCATGGGTGACCTTGAGTAAGACCTCCCAGTTCAGGAAAAGGCATAATTGGTGCACCAGAAGAGGAGGTATGAAGTCCCTCTGGTGATGGCTGTAACCTGCTCCTCGAGCAGGAGCCATGAGTCCAGGAAAACCCCCAAATTGCATACCAGTTCAGTCTGGAGAAGTGCTATCCCATCTAGAGTCAAAGAACATTCTGGTCCTGGGGGGGGCATAATACAGAAATGTGTAACATATAAGTTAAGTGAATGAGAAAATAAGAATGACAACATACCTTTAAAAAGAGCATATGAAATGGCATTGCTCACAATTTCATCTCCAGCATCTTCAATTTTGATGACAGTTATCAGATGAGGATTTTCAAGTATTTCTTTGATCTAACAAGGCAAATCAAGATTTCTTCTATCCCCAAAATCTTCTAAATCAATAAATGTTTCTTTTATTAAAATATTTCCTGACACTTAAAAAGATACAAATATAGGTTCATACTTCGTAGCTATTATGCTACATAAAACTTACTATAAGGGGTCCTTGGTACTCCTTGAACTTGGTTGTTTTAGTGCACTGATAATGTTACCTGGTTTGGATAATGAATAATGATATCCATGCAACTTCATCAAAATGTGCCTCAACCAATTTAGTACAACCAACACAAGCTGTATAACGGATAACACTGCCATACATCAAAAACATCTCAGAAACCACAGATTATTACAACCACATGGAATCAACACACAAACCAATTAAAGCCTCAAAACTAAGTAAACCAAAAGACCCAGCAGTGGCAGAAGGAAAAATAGGAGTCATTTATAACATAATAGCGTAAAGACTAGAACAGCCCTCTACATATGACAAACAAGCAGAATACTAGCGGAAGACCAACTGGAAGTCAAAAGACATATAAAAACTCTTTAATTTCACAACAATATTAAATGGAAGAACCAGTCTATTGCCCACAACAGCCCTCAAAGGTCTGACTTCTCCGGCTTAATGCCTCACTGGCATCCTGCCATCAAAGGCTAGGGAGATGGAGCATGGGGGGAACAAATAGGCAATAAGCCTGTATGGATAGATGATGGGAAATAGAGAGGGGGGAATGACAGCTTGATGAAGAACAAAGAAGCTCAGAAGCAGTTATGTTTATGCCAGTTCTCAAGGCCATGCACCCTGAAAAAAGAATGTGGTGTCAAACTGCAAAAAATGCTTACGCTGTTACATCCATTACTGTTTCTTAGCTTGCCTACAGATTTGACGGGAGGAGAGGGAGGAATGGAATGCAGGCTTCAGACATTGGACTGCCAAGCTGTGAGAACCGAGATCATTCAAAAATGTTTATTGAGAACTAAAACACTCTCTCATAATAAGTTCTGACACTCTATTGGATAATGTGACCTGCACTAGTAGGGGGGAGGGAGACTCTATACTTTTAATAAACTGATTTAGGCATCAATTAACTAGAGCTGGTTTTCTTTTCATCTGTGCCAAAATGGTGTGCTCAGTAAAGTTTTGCATTGGTGACTGGAAAATCTCAGCTTGACATTAAACCAGCTCTCAATTAAAATTAAATTCGATTAGGGAATCCTGAGCACCTACGCCCCATCCAGCAAACTCCAGAGAGATAGTGAAGACTCAGGGGAAGATGCCTGAAATGAAGTGAATGGGCGAGCAACTGGCAAATGCTGGGACTAGGATGACAGAAGGGACCCCAGCTGAGACTCAGGGGGGTTCCAATGCCCAAGCAGCCTCCACCTGGCCAAAAGTGAAGGCAGAGAAGAGGGAACTGCCAGTGGCACTGGAATGGACCAGAGCAGAAGGAGGCTTTGGCCAGTTGCTCATCCATTCGCTTCATTTTGGGGCATCTTCCCCTGAGCTGCAGAGCAAAGGGAAGGAGAAGTTGCGAGTGGCTTATCAGGTCATTGAGGTTTCCCCCACAGACCGCAAGGGGGAGGGAACTCCAGCCCCGGAAGACCTGCAGCTCACCTTCTACAAGAGTGATAACGAGGGAGAGGATGACCCGATGGTAAGTGGACCCGTCAGCCTCCTTTTGGCACAAGTGGACACAAGTGGTGCCCTGCTCAGGGGTGAAGGGAATAATAAAATGGGAGAGTTCAACTATCCAGATATCAACTGGGAGACAAACTCTGCAGTGAGCGGGAGATCAAACAGATTCCTAACCAACCTAGCCAACAACTTTGTCACTCAAAAAGTGGAGGAGGGAACTAGACGTAAAGCTATACTGGACTTAATCCTTACAAACAGAGAAGAAGTAATAGAGGGAATCAAAATTACTGGAACCCTGGGTGAAATTACTGGAACCCTGGGTGAACCACGTCATACTAGAATTTAATATAATGCAAACACCAGCAATAGCAAACAATCCAACCAAGGTCCCAAATTTCAAAAGAGCCGACTTTAACAAACTAAGAGAGAACCTAGGAAAAATCCCATGGATGAAAATCCTAAAGGGGAAAACAACCCATGAAGTGTGGGAAACCCTGAAAAAAATATGATCACAAAAGCCCATACCAGCACAATACCACTGAGAAAGAAAAACAAGAAATCCAAGAAGAAAGCAGCATGGCTGCACAAAGAACTGACTAACAAACTAAAAGACAAAAAGGACAAAGTTAAAATAAGCAAGAAAATGGTTAGGAAGCATCTATCCAACCTTGATGAATTTAAAATAAGCAAGAAAATGATAAGGGAGCATCTATCCAACCTTGATGAATATAAATCATCGGGACCCGACAGGCTACATCCCAGAGTTCTGAAAGAGCTGGCAGAGGTTATCTCAGAACCGTTGCATCACATCCTCCATAAATCCTGGAGCACCGGGGAAGTACTAGAGCAGTGGTGGTGAATCTATGGCATGGGTGCCAGAGGCAACACTCGGAGCCCCCTTTGTGGGCACACGTGCCGTTGCCCCAGTCTTGCCTCCCCCCGCGACCTCCTCTCCAAAAGCCCCCCTGAAAGAGAGTCACCCCCAAGTGTGGCCCACACGGAGCAGCAGAGCCAAGGACATGGCAGCCAGGCAACATAGACAAGACTCTGCCCTCACACCCCATCATGCAGTTGATGCTGCAGGGTGCAGGCAGAGGGTGTGGCCGCCATAGCACTGCTGGGCTGCCTGGTCGATCTGTCGTGGGCCCTGGAGGCGGTGAGTGGTCCTGTGGGCAGGCGGGGTGGGGGATGGGGGATGGAGGTGGAGCAGGGGTGAGCAGGGAGTGGAGCGGGGGCGAGCCAGTTTTTGGCACTCGGTCTCTAAAAGGTTTGCCATCACTGCTATAGCTGTTCTAATAAAATTGGCTTATATGGCATTAGTTTCTTAGTCTAATCTACTTTATAGGGCTGATGTCTGTTTTTGACAAAATGATGAAAGCAGTGTTGATTGCAAAGTCCACCCCTTTTGTATGTGCATATGATATCACAATCCACAATCCAAATACTTGGGGCTTGCATCACAACACCAGTTGTGTCATTCTGACCTCAAGTTTTGTAATTCTGACCCTCTTCATGCCCCAACAGATGTTAGCAGCAAATGACATTTCTATTTCCTTATTCTCTTGACAACATTTTAGGACCCAAGAGAAGTATAAAATCTCTAAGAATTTTAGATTTCAAGAAAAAGATTGAACTACTCCCTTTTTTTTGTATGAACATGTAATGAGATACTGGCTAATGCCAGTAAATGCTGGTCATAGGTGCTGAGCAAGTGCAATGTTCATTGAATTAGGAATATTGGCTATTTATATACCGTGTTTCCCCCAAAATAAGACCCCAGTCTTATTTTTATTTTTTTTGCCTCCAAAGAGGCACCAGGTCATTGGGGGGGGCGTCTTTTCCACTTACCTCACAGCCAGAGCACCAACAGCCCCGTCCAGCCAGCCCACTTTTTCTGCAGCCGAAGAAACAGCTTCATTCTGCAGCTGAGAATGGAGCTCCGGCCTGCATTTCTCAGTCAGACACTTTTCCCGAAGGCCTCTGCAGCCAAGAACCGATTGAATCCATAGGTCAGTTCTAGGCTACAGAAGACTTCCAGAAAGGCCTCTGACTGCAAAATGCAGGTTAGGGGATGCTGCAGAAGTGGGCCATCGAGGAGAGGGAGGTATTGATTCACGGGAGGCCTGGTAAGTGGGTGCGGGGCTCATGGGGCAGCTCCAGGCCCCCTCCCCCGCCCTAACTTGATTTTTAGGCATGTGCCTCACCCCAAAACTAGGCCTTATTTTAGGGAAAACATGGTAGTTGTATATGGATGATTTATAAATTGTGCTACTCTAATCTTTCCCCATCCCAACCAAAAGGGTTATGTATAAAATAAACAACAGAATATTTCTTTATTTATAATTTTTAGTTTTGAGTTAATATTTTATCTGAGACAGATGAATGATTTGCATATCTTATTTTGATATCTCCCTTTTTAGAGTGAAGCTGGTGTAAAAGAATTTCATATAGTCCAAGTGTCTAGTAACAGCAGAAACTGGAAATTACAGAAATCCATAAATTTCTCTGAAGATAAAGGTTTGTTAAATTTATAATAAGATAAAACTTCAAATTCTTTTTAATCAAATGGCCATTGGATCAGGGATGGTACAAATCTAGGCAAGACACACTAACACCCACAAGGAAGTAATGTATTACAGAAGTGATTTATACAAAAATAAAACCTGTTCCTTGGTAGCAGTGGTGTGATTGTTTTTTTAGGTTTTCTGTACTAACATTTTTATGTTAGCATCTTCCCAGTGCTGTTTCTGTGTTTTATTTTTCTTACCAATTCATCTTCTGTATTCATGTGCTGACCTATAATCATTCTATTCTGTCTTCATCTTTCTAAAGCAGGCATGTCAAACTTGCAACGTCACGTTTTTCCCGACAATGGGATGGGTGCAGTTTCAGCATGATGTATCCGGCCTGTGGGCCGGCAGTTTGACATGCCTGTTCTAAAGTATCATTCCTTCATTTGTTTATTTTAGCCTGTAGTTCTATACTTTGTGTTACATTCTTATTTCAATATGATCCCATGTTCTAGCATTTAGTCCGTTCTTTATTTTTATTTGATAATACTATCTTCTATTTTTATATAACCATATCTATCTTAAGTCTTTTCCTAAAAATATTCTATTTACATTTATGCCTAACAGACGCAGCCCTGACAGCCAACAAACCCTCACTACTATATTTTTCCCTTTTCTGATTCAACAGTCACCTCCCTTCGGAAGAGGCAAACTTTTTTTTAAAATAGCCAGTCTTTTGCTCTAGCTTTTAAAAAGGCAAATGGATGGGAGATTTTTAAAAATATAAGCACATGTGTGGATGTTCTTGTTGCTGCAATTGTTCTCTCTCAGATAGGGTTATTAGATTCTAATAACCATACATCAGGTTTATTTTCTTACTTTCTTTTGGCTGCTGCTCTTTAATTAATTATTTGGAAAGGCACTCTTGGGAATCTGGGGACTCTGTGCAACAATGTAACTTTATAATTTTATTATAGTGTGGAGTGCTGTAAATCTGTTTGAGAATTGGTAGAGAAGATTTATTACAGAGTATAGTAGTCATCCAGAGTGATTTGTATACATAGAATTGTCTAGTCTAGTGTAATGTAGTAAAAAGAAAAAACTTAGTTCACTGATAGTGTAATTAGATAGCACATTAATTTCATATATTACTATAACATTACTTACACTGTGCTTATTACTATCTTAATGCTCTTTTTTTCTCAGAAAATGGACATAAGCTCTGCATGTTTACTGACTAGGGTTGTAAGATGGGAGGAGTTAAGACAGCAAATACATTTTAAATATTTATTATCTTATAAAACAGCACAGTGAAGAATTGCTTTTTATCAGTATTAAAAATGTAAATATTGCATACCTTAAAATCTTTAATCATCAAGGCAAAAATCCAAAGATTATTCCTCTATAATATTGAAAAGAGTGGTTATTGAAAAGAGTGGAGTATGCAAAAATTTAAAATGAATTTTTGAATTTGAGCTACTGTATAGGTAGTCCCCAAATTATAATTGCAATTGACCCTGGAATTACAGTTGTAAATCATTGTGTTCATAAGTCAAGGCATCACATGACCGGACTTGATTTTTTAAACATTTTTTGCATCAGTCATTAAGCAAATACTATGGTTGTTAAGCCTTTTCCCCCAATGGCCATTTTTATTTGCTGAAAACTAGAAATAAATACTGGAAACTGGCAAAAAAAATTACAAATGTTGATCATGTGACTATGGGATTTTCTGTAAAGGTGAGCTGGTTGCCAAACACCTGAAATGCTATCAGATGACTTCAGGTCACTTTGAAAACAGGTCGTAAGTAATTCTGGGGAGGTCTGTCATAACTTCAAACAGTTGTAGGTGGCCGGTCATAAATCAAGAACTATCCATACAGCTTTTTTGTGGTGTTTTTAACTTCAGTTTATATGGGAACTGTTTGCATGCAACTATAGTATAATTGCAGTCCTATATTCCTTAGTAGAAGTATGTTCCTGTGAAAATAGTATTGGCTATTTTTTAATAGATGTATGTAAAATGTCAGCTTATGGAAAGCATTGTTGGAACTGTTACTGATGAAACCTGCATATGACGTGCAAGTATACTGATTCTGATTCCTTTTTGCCATTTGACAATGTGGCCAAATCTTTTACATGGAACAAATTAATACAGTTACAGCATGGAAAACATAATCCAAAAACCAAATAGATTTGTTTGGAGACCATAACTTTTAAAAATAACTGCTGAAATTTTGCTAATATACTATATCTCTCTAATCCAATTGCATTTATAGTTATGGTCACATAAATGCATATATTGCATTTTTTTTCCTTCCAACTACTGTACGTTCCATTACTTAGTAATATCTAGATGTACAATAGCCTGAAAAGTTCACTTCTATTAGAGTTGTATGTATATTTTCTGGCACCCTACTATACTTAATATTATTTTTAACATAATTTATATGTTATCTTGCAAAATGATACAAATATGCATCTTTCTATAATATTATGTAGTGTAATTTCTATGTACAATATTTTGGTGAATTATTTGAATTTGGTTTTCAAATAAATGGTGCAACCCGTAGGAATGTATTTTCTTAATTTTCTGCGACATTTGTGTTTTGGGGAAACAGATGGTTCACATTAAATTATTTTGACATGATAAGCAATTCATATTTTATCATTATTTTTACCAGATATTAAACTGGCTAATAGAGAAAAAGGAAAATTGTGCTTAAAAGCAGTCAGATGCAAACAATCAGTAGGTAAATAATCACTTCTTTATTTTTTATTATTTCATTTCAATTAATTGTTTTTTTCATTTGGGAGACTGACTTTTTCCTTCTTTCTTCATTCCATAGAAAATTATACTTTTGCAGATGTTGTTTTTGGAAATGAACAGGTATGCTTATCATATTTTGGTTTCATAAGGGTTGTTTAGTTTCATAAAGATTGTGACCTTACATGACAGAAATATCCTTACAAAATACAACTAGGAGAAAAATACAACAATGCCAAATTGCTAGCATCTGTGCAATAATATCTAAAATAAAAGCAACAAAAAGAAAACAAAAAGATCTTTTTGATCTAGAAATCACAGAAAACTTTGAGTCTGCACTTTAAAAAAAATAATGCGATAGTATTTTCTTTTCTTGCCATACAAAATATAAAAAACACATACGTACATAGATGTGTACGTATGTATGTGTGTCTAGAATAGGTATATTCTGTGTAGATATTCTGTTTAATATACATTTTGTATAGAATGTAATCAAAAATAATGCATAAGTCTAGATTTTTCTCAGAAATAATTTCTTGCTTTCTCTGAGAATAATTGCTTTTATATTTAAAACAAACACCCACTCCTAGCATATTTAAAACTAGCTATTTGTGTTGTAGACAAATACATTTGGAAGAGAGGAATTAATTTTGCACTATCATAGACCAGAGAGAATGGGATAGTTTCAAGTTCAAATTATATATTTTTTAAGTTGATGAACATTTTTGAGGTACTGGTGAATTATCATATAAATGCATATCACTGTATATATTTACATGCATAGTTTTGTGAGAGTTTTTAAGATAAAATTATGCTGTTCTTTTTAATAGATAATCAGTTCAACCAGTCCGTGTGCTGACTTCTTTTTCCGAAGTTTATATTCCAACTTAAAAAGAATAGAGACCCAACATGGCAGTTTGCAAGGCCCTTGTGACAATGCTGTCAGACAGATACAGAAATGTAGTGAAGTGGATCTGAATATTATTGTACTCTGGAAGGTATGTATAATAAAACTACAATAGGCAACTAATTACTCCAACTTTAAAAAATTAAGTATATAGTGCAATAGTGATAGATTGTTCAGCATTATTATCATAGACCAGAGAGAATGGGATAGTTTCAAGTGATTCCTAGAGAAAATACCTCATGATGCCTAAAGTTGTGGTGGTGATGGTGGTGGTGGTGGTGATGATGATGATGATTATTATTATTAATCTGAAATATCATTACAAGAAGGCTATGTTTTTGTATCCATCATATTTTTGAAGTAAAAGGATCTGTCTTAGGTCATATCTGTAGCTGGTCCACCTTTAGAGAGAAAACAATACCCTTTCTTCTTGATTGGTCCTAGATAATTTTAATGTTTTAAAGTAAAATAACTTTCCATTTAAATATTCTGACTCAAGTCCATAAAACTGAATGTTGGAGCATGTATATGCATGTGTATATATAACCTTTTTAGAATGGATTAAATAGTACCTATATTGGTTTGCTAATTGTGCTTTTTTGTAGGCTAAATCAATTTGCATTTATAATTTTAAATCCAATTTGTTACTTTCTATTCAAGACAGCTAGTGTTACACTGAGATCTAGTTCTCATGATTAGATTTTAGTTTTACACGCCAAAGTATTTATTTTTTCAATATATACCCCATTTTCTAATTCAAATGAAATTTGAACCTAACTCAACAAATTTTAAAATACATATATCTACAGTTTAAAAAGTTGATACAAATATGAAAAATACTACTAACATTGATGAACAATGAAAAACCTTGTGCAAAAGCTGCTCCTTTAAAGATTTTCCAAATGTTGAGAAAATGATGGCTTAAACTCAACTTCCAATGCATTGCATTCCATTACCTGAGAACAGGACTGCAGGAAGCTTTTTCCAATGTGATAGATACATCAGCAGAACCATTTTTAGAAGTGCATCCTTTTCCTTCTGTCTGGAACTTAATATCCAGACAGAATTCATAAAAGAAGAGGCAGTTTCTTGGATAATCGGTCCTAAATTGTCTATTATTTTTGTAAATACTTACTGTACGTATTAATATCTGTGGAAAAACACATTTATACCCAATGTATTGAAGAATCTAACATGTTATGATTATTTCAACTTTATCCTCTAATAGGCATATGTTGTAGAAGATAATAAGCAACTCATTTTGGAAGGCCAGCATCATGTCTGTCTTAATGCAGTTGGAAAAGATGCATTTTCTTTACCTCAAAAGCAGGTATCATGGAAAATTTCACCTCTGGTTTTGTGTAAATCAACATTAAGTAAAATATTTCAAATACTGTAAAAGAACATCTGAGTATATATATAAAAAAGATTTAAGAGTTCCAAATAATTATTCTATTATACTTTTTTGTTTTGCGAACCACTGGTATACAGGTAATCCCCAAGTTATGAGTGTTCACTTAATGCTCGTTCAAGGTTACGTGATGAGCACGCCCTAGTGCTTACGAGTAAGTCCCAAAATTACGAATATTGTAGCACCACAGCAGTCATTCGCCCTTATGAGTGACCGCAGTAGCTCTACAACATTCACCCTGGTTATTCCCTCCCTCCCCACCCACACCCTGGGTCTCCCTAGGCACTAGGCCTGCAATACTCACCCTGCAAAGATCGAGATTCTTTGCTTTCTTAGCTGCTCCAGGCCTTTGGGGCATTCACAGAGAATGGAGGCCTAAAGTAATGCAAGATCATGCGAGATCAATGGAGTGAGATTTCCATTTGATCTTGCGTGATCTCATGGTACTTTAGGCCTCTGTTCTCTCCAACAGAGAATGGAACCAAAGCCAGGGGATGCTTCCACGTGCCTCCGGAGGCTGGATCGGGGCTCTTGAGGCCTTTTCCAGGCCTCTGAGGCCGGGGGACGCTTCCACGCCTCCCTCCCGTGGCCCGATGCAGGCTCTGGAGGCTTTTTCCAGGCCACTGATGCCTGGATTTGAGGCCGGGAAACGCTTACATAGCTGGGCTTTCTTAGACAACTTAGCAAAATTATGTCTAGATTAGTAACTTACAGTCAGTATATTTATATAGAAATTAAATAGATTTGAGGCTTCATACAATTATCTATATTAGATAGGCATGGATGATGATTTAAATTTCTTGTAAGGACTTTCCTTTTGTTTAGATTCTGATACTGTTTACAGAAGTTATATAGAGTGTCACATGTTTGTTCATTTGAACTGACATGGCTGCTCATCTCAATATCATGTCTCTGGGAAACTAATAATAATATAAAATTACACTATCATAGCAAGATCCAATATCATAATAAATACAAATTGGTAATCAAGGTAGAAAAAAGCCATCACAACCATGCCATAGCTTTGTCATATGCCCCAACCCCAAGCCAGATGAAAGAACCAAGTTTTCAAGATTTTGAAAGGCTGACAGGTTGGATTGATTCTTGTGAATTTTTATATTTTAAAAGTATATTTTTATATTTTAAAATATATTTAAATTAAAATAAACTAAATAGAATCAGGCATAGATTTATCATTACTCATTTTGATCTAAATCACTTCTGTTCATCTACAAGAGCTGCTCTCTGCCCAGCTAGTCTAAGAATTTGTAATTCAGATATGTAACATAAAGTTTATTTATGTCAGCCAATAAATTGATATCTCTATAATTGGCATGAGTTTTGTTCCTCCTTTTGTGAAACAGGCTGATGATTGGAAGTCCTAATGTTTATGCTGTCTGAGGGTTGCAGGTACAGGGGCCTATTGTGAATTGGTTTCAACAATTCTGGAGGAGCACACAAAGAAGGAATATGCTTAGGAAATATTGAGGCTTATCTCTTTGATTTGGAAAGCCATATGTTGCTTTCTTCATTTACAGATGTCAAATTCTTAGTCAAGTTTAAGAAAATGCATTTTGTTTTGCAAATGTTCCAGTATGAGCTTTATTACTTTATAACAATATAGTCTACACATTGATACTTCTTGCTATAATCTATTTTTATGTTTCATAGGGCTTTAAAAAAATACTTGGGAATTCTGATTGGGAGGACTTGGAGCAGGTACTGAAATTCTAGGGGAAATACATTTGTATAGTACTATATATGGTTTATTTTTCTTATTAGTTACTTGCAGCATAAGGGAAAAAATGAGGCTTTTTATAATCATGGGACGGGGCATGAGCAAAGTTTAATATGTTTTATCATAAGATGGAGATTTGTTTAGTATTAGTGAATTTGTGGTTTCTTAATCCATTACCCTCTACTTCGAAAACCATTAACATTATTTTTAAAATGTTTATTATCCATATGGAAGTATTTTCATGTAAAATTGGCAAAAAGTAGATGTCTGAGCTACTTGCACTTGCAATATAATAATACTTCATTGAGCAGAGGCTAATTTAAGTACATATAGTCCTTGACTTACAACCATTTGTTTAGTGACTGTTACAATGCCACTGGAAAAGGTGATTTATAACCGTTTTTCACACTTACGACTGTTGCAGCATCCCTATGGGTCACATGATCAAAATTCAGAGGCTTGGCAACTGATTCATATTTATGACCGTTGCAGTATCCCAGGGTCATGTGACCTTCTGACAAATAAAGTCAATGGGGAAACCAGATTCACATAACAACCATGTTACTAACTTAACAATTGCAGTGATTCACTAAACAGTTGTGGCAAGATAGGTCGTAAAATAGGGAAAACTCAACAACTGTCTTGCTTAGCAACAGAAAATTGAAGCTCAGTTGTGGTCATTAAGTTGAGGACTATCTGTATATGAAAGATTATCCCAAATTATACCTCGGTATAATCATAAGTATAGAAGAGTTAGAAAAAAATGTTTCTAACTGATCAAATTACTGGCTTCTCATAAATCTTAATCTGACACCAGATCTCATGTACAGAATTAAAGCAACATATTTCTCAACTTTGAATGCATACTTCTTTATTTGTTATTATTTACAGACATAAAATAAGAAAAACATAAATATGGCTGGGGTAGAAGTTTTGATATTCTTTCAGACAATAATTTGCAATACCACCTTCAAGAGAAATAATAATGTTTTAGATCTTGTTTGCAGAATACATATTTGAAATCTATCCTCAGATTTTTAATCTGTTCAACTTGGTGATTGATTTGAAGGTATATTACAGATCTTGCCTTCCTGAAACACCCAACCATTTTCCTACTTTAATTTTTTCATTAATTTACATTAGCTTGAAGACTAAGAAGAATCTCCTTAGAACTGCATCAAAATTGGTTAGATCTACTAAACAGAACACAGAGATCACTGCAGATGTCCTGCTAAAATGTTTAGCTGGCAGTAGAATAATGGTCCACATGTTAATACAGAATTGTTTATGCAACAGTGATTTGTATGGGAACATTATCAAAGGGTAACATCTTTTCTGGCTTCATTATAAACATTTTTTTTAATTGCAAAACAAATCTGTGGGATTTGTTTGAAAAGGTTCTGGATCTAAAAAGTTTGGACCATTTTTTTTAAATCAAACTGTTTAGCTGCAACCATATAAGATAAAAATATATAGAGCCTTTGAAATAAAAAAAACATTGTGTCAACCATTAAGGATGGAGCTGGTTCTACTATGCATTGACAGCCAGTGCTATCTCAACATATACAAATTTTATCATTGTTAATTGCTACCATACTTGAAATGTATCTCACATGTAATTTATATATGTGTTACCAACCCTAGCCCTTGCACTCTTGCCTCCCCACCTTATCTCATTTAAAACCTAGATTAAAATTAATTTAATTCAGTTTATTGCAGTCAAAGACCAGTGCAGGTAATAAACAAAATTTAAGACATAATTATCATCCAATAAGTGAGACCCAGGATATAGCCTATGTTAAATTATAAAGTAAACACTAAAATTATATTAAATAAGTTATCTAATATTACAACAAAGTAAAAATAGCTAAAACTATTAATATCAGTAAAATGATAATATCTAAATTCAAATGAATTATAGTTACAAGTAATGCATTGCCGGATATTGGCTTAGAGCAGTGTTTCTCAAATAGTGGGGCGGGCCCCCCAGGGGGGGTGCGAGGCTCCGTAAAGGGGGGCTCGTTTGACCTC